>NW_023591048.1:0-23234 GCF_014843425.1 Jatropha curcas | reverse complement strand
AAAAAAAAAAAAGAGAGAAGGAATTTTAAATAAGTCCTCAAGGGTTTTTCCGGAGAAAAATTTCCAAACCTGAAAGTCCTCGCCAGGCTCTAAGGAAGTGGAAATAAAGGAAAGAGCGTTTGGTTCCTTAACCTACAACGCTTAGACGAATTGGCTCAACGGTTTTGGAGGAATTATTTTCCACTACCTGCCGCTTTGAGCCAAAAATTCAATTCGCTGATGCTAGCCGACTTTGCCTCCACGGTTAATGTGGGGAAAGGCCAAGTTATTCGGGCCCCTGACAGTTAGGCTTCCAAGAAGCAGCCAGCATCACGTCATGCCATTTGGTGATGACATAGGTCGCTTGGTTTTGGGATATACAGAATTACTTTCCGAAACGAAGCTACTCCGGAGGGATCCAACCAAAACTGATAACGGACATTGAGACAGTTAGCGTCGGGATACTTCCTTACCGTGGAGTTTCTTGTAATAAAAGAAGTTGGATATGGCATGCACCTTAAGGTGCGTTGGTGAAGGAAGAAGCCGCAAACCATTATGGTTTCCCGTGCTAATGGGGAATCTGGGGTCACAACATGACGGGATAGCCTTGCTCGGAAAAATCATGAACCTAGGTTATTACTGGTTCAACTATGAAATGGCGGAATTGTGGTGAGGCCACGGCGCAGTGCCATGAGTGCAAATTTTTCGCTAAGCTGCAAAAAGGCCTCCATGTCAATTTAAATCCATTGCTTTCACCGTGGCCTTGCAACTTGGGGCAAATAGATGTAATTGGAAAGATCCACCCGAAGCCTCTAATGGCCACCAGTTTATCCTGGTCCGCTGTTAGATTACTTCACTAAACTGGATTGAGGCACGCTTCCTTTTCGATGTTACGCCAAGAAGGCAGCACAGTTTGTCCGTACCAGCATCCTTTGTCGGTAATGGAGCACCATTCCCGAGATCATTACGATAACGGGTCTCATTTTCAAAAGGAGAATTTCGCTGACCTCTTTAAAGCCATAAGAAGATTCAGCAACCAGTAAGTCCCTCACCCCATCGCCCACAAACAATGGGCCGTCGAAGCCCGCGAACAAGGCCTATAAAAGTCATTTTGCAAAAGAACGATTCAGAGGCATTAGGGCATGGCATGAACAAGCTACCAAAATGCTTTATGGGGATACAGGACTTCAATCAGAAACGCCTACTGGGGGCAAACCCCGTACGCCCTATTGTATGGCATGGAAGCAGTATTGCCTATTGAGCTGGAAGTTCAAAAGTCCGGCCGAGGGTTATCCGGGAAGCCAGATCAGTGAAGAAATTGGGCCTGAGAATTATCAATTTGGCAGCTCTTGGGTATGGATGAAAACCGATTGGCGAGCGATCCACCAAACTCAAGTCTAGTCAAAGAAGAATGGCATAGACATTAACAAGAAGGTCAAAGACCGAAACTGGAAGAAAGGTTTTGTTTGGTTCCTGAAGAAAATTCAGACAAACCGGTCAAATAGATCCACGGGGGAAGTTCCGTCCTCATTGGGCTGGACCCTATGTGTTGAAGAAGATCTGTGTCACGCGGAGCCGTTATTTTGACTGATTTGGATGGCTTGGAATTCAACTAAATCCATGTAAATTGAGATCAGTTTAAGGTATTTCGTGTAAATTGTAATCATTTTGCATAATGTAAAACGAACTACAATTAGAACCTGATTCTCTTTGAAAAAAATCATATATTCGGAGATATGTAGGCAGCCCTCATTGGCGCGGTCTCAAAACATTAATAAAAAAAATCAATTTCATAATTCATTTTCTCCTTGGCCAAAAAAAAAAAAAAAAAAAAAGAAGTGAAAAAAAACCCGCTAAGTTTGAAAACCCAAAAGGGCGGCTTAGGCAAAAAGGGGGTAGCTCGCTAAGCTGAAAACCCGAAAGGGCGGCTTAGGCAAAAAAATTAAGAAGCTTGAATAAATAAAAAGTTGGCAATGCTTGGAAAAGTTCAAACGCCTAATGAACAAAGTCCAAATAATCCAGAAATCAAGCAAGAGAGTCCAAAAATAACTAGATAGTGTAAAAGCATAACATCAAAAGATAAATCCAAAGTCCCAAACGAAAGGCAAAACAAAAAAAAAAAATCAACAAAAGTTCATAAGAGTCCTAGGTATCCCGTCGCCTTCCGCGGAGCGGCATCCTCTGAAGTCTTCTACTGAACTCTGCCAGCCCTTTGCCTGTCCAAGGCCAGCACAATCTCCTCACCTGTCCCAAACCCTCTTTCAGCATCAGCCTGAACCCACCTTCGAGGAAACTCAGCAGTGCAGTTCCTCCTTGGTCTTTCAATCGGCCAGAACAGCGGTAATGAACCAAGGCCCGGTACTTTTCGGGAGAAGTCTGAACGCTGGTAGGCATCAGGTAAAGGTCTACCATACGGTGACTCTAACCAAAGCTTTAAAAGAACAGCTCGGTAACACCAGCAGTAATCGCAGAAATCAGCCTGAATTGGTCATCCATAATAGGGACAGTTTGATCTATCCCCATCTGCCTCAGAAACGCGCGAGCGCAGTACCAAGTACAGTGTGTGAGGCCTAGGAGATAAACCCGAAGAATGGCGAAAGCTGACCTGAATAAAGCGGTTGATATTGTAACCAAGGGACGAAACCAACAGTATCTCATTTGGACCAATTCAACCTAAGCCATGAAAGTCCACATGTTTTCAGTAAAGGGTGGGAGAGCAAGATTTTCGCATGCGATATTGAGAAGAATTTGTAGGAAGGGAGGTTTGGGAAGCAGCCAACTACTTTGAAAGTGATCCCTCAACCAAACCTGAATAATGGATCTTTCCATTATAAGAAAAAAGAGGAAAGAAGAAAAGAAATGAGGAAAAGATGATAGGGAGAAATACCTGCAAAATAATGGGAGAAACGGTCCAAGTCGTCGACCCTAAAAGGCGGTCTGTCAAGACTTCTAATGGTCTCAGCCAGCACAATCCGCCAATCCAACCATATCTCCATTGCCAAACACATAGGGCAAAGCCCGCAAGTCCCAAAACCCGGTCCCCGGTTGATAAGAAACCAGCCAATAGCAGAAAACCAGGGCCCGCATCCTCAGCCTGCATCCGGTCAGGGTCGTCCAAGCAAGTCTCTGAAAATTCATCAATCAGAGGCAGCAGAATCGCCTTTTTTCTTGATCAGGTCCCACAATCAATAGCCCCTAGCCTGTGGCCGGCTAAAACCCGAAACAAGTTCTCAAATGACTTTTAACATACCCAACTTTCACACCTCGTGCCTTAACCAAGGGAGCATTGGAGCACACCCTATAATCGCACAAAATTCCTCAAAAAGAGGGCACATTTCCTCCATCATAGCCCCAAACCGTAAAAACGTGGGCTTTCCGGGACCCAAAGTCAATACAGGCCCGTAAAAATCCCAATCAACTACTACACCCGAAGAGCATGACAGGAGAAAGACCGTACCTCCCCAGAATTGTCTTTCGACTTTGGGAGACTCCTAAGTCCAGCTGTGCAATGCTATGGTTTTCATCTTTAAAAGAAAAAAAAGAGACAAAAGGAGAATTTGATGAGAGCTCTTTTGATTTGGAGAAGTGGCGAAATAAATGAAATAATCGAGTTTTTGAGCTATTTATAAGCAAATAGCCAAGAGGCGGGTCCTTTTGACGCGTCTAACATTTCGCCTAGCAAATTTAGTTTTTCATCACAACCACCAGCGCCCATAAAACATTCTTTATGGTTGCCGGTGGGGGCAACTGGTGAATACCTAAATTTTGAGGCTCAAAGAGCCAATCTTTTTCGGACTGCAAACAGCCCGGTCGGACCAGAGGTCAATTCAAAAAGTTTCACCGGAAGTGTGCCAATATGGTACTTGAAATGTCCAAAATTACGAAGAATCACGAAACTGGTCTCGAGGAATATTTTTTGGAAGTCCGGGACTCCCCGGAAAAGCCTCCGGAAAGGAAAAAAAGGCACGCAATGTCCCGCTTCGCGGGGTGGGCATGCCCACCCTCAAGGACGGCCGCGCCCGCCCAACCTGGGCGGACAATAGCCCGCTCAGCATGGGCGGGCACGCCCGCCCAGCAATGGGCCGGACAACGCCCGCCCAGCCATGGGTCGGGCCCCCCGCCCAGCCCAGGCGGGCACGCCCGCCCTCAAGGGCGGGCAGGCGCGCCCGTGGTGCGTTTTTTTTCTAATAAAAAAGAGGCCCCGGGCTCCATTTTAAGAACACAGTCTGTGTTGACGGACCTCTCTTCTCCCTTTACGCTCTTTGCGATTCTTTTAATCGGCTTTCTGCATTCTTTATTTTATTTTATTTTTAATTTTATTCTGCTTTCAATTTTTTCCTTGCTTTACTAAGTGGCCATTAAAAATTCCATTTTAATTAATATTTCCCTTAACGAGGAGCTTAAACCTGGAGTTTAAGAAGCGGTCGGAGATTATAATGCAGGTTCATAATTAGACTATCGCTTATTTAATTTTAAGGCACTTCACATGCAAATTGCTTTCTTTTTCTACTCCTCTTAACTCTATAAAACTGGCATGAAAATGCATCCATATCATCACACTAAGGAAAATAAATTGCCCCAATCAAATAAAGATTAAGCTTAAATGACCCGAATTAAATTATAATCGGTGGTATAAAGCGTAAATCCTGACATTTATTGGCTAAAGAAAGCCTAGTTAATCAATAACTATGGTGAAAAATTGCCCTTTATTCGAACAGTTCTTGGCCTAAGTGCCAGTTTAATCAATGATTGTGACTAAAAGGTCCTACTTAAAACGTTTTTTTTATGGAATAAAATTGCCTATATTTTCAATTTTTAATCATCAACTTTAAGGCAAACAAAAGTTGCTTATAAGTGAAAAAGTTAACCCTTTTTATGCGACAAATCGCTTAAATTCAATAATTTTGGATTATAAAGCTCTTTAAATAATCACTTTAGCAAATAAATTGCTTATAAGTTGAAATTAATCTCTTTTTAATAGCGACAAATCGCTTAAAATCAATTTCCTTTTGGCTAAAGCCTTGAATCAACCTTTTGGCAACAAATTGCCGTAAAATCAATTCATTTTGGCTAAAAAGCCTTAAATCAATTCAATTTTGGCGACAATGACGCCTAAACAATCAATCTTTTGGAATAATAAGCCCAATTAATCTTTGGCAAGCAAATAAGCACAACTTATCTTTTTGGCAAGAAATAAGCCCCCAAATCCTTTTATTTTGGCAACAAGCCTCAAATCAACATTTATGGCAACCATAGTGCCTGAAACATCAATTCTTTGCAAAAATGCTAAACAAAAATGCACAAAGATACACACACCTCATGCATCAAGCATCCCATCTAAAGCCAAAGAAGGCCTATCGAACTACGTTGACTTTGATCTTCCATTCAAACGGAAGTACGTAGGCACGTTCGGGATTTAACCTCGAGCGGCAAGTCGAAATAATCAAAACACTTCTTTTTTTGGTCCAACTACATTCATTCACCTTACAAAGCATTCATTTTTGGTTAGTTCATCAGCATGACATAGTCTCGGGATCCACCTCGGGTTCGAAGACCTTGCCTTAGACATTGGGTTAATTAATCTAGTAATTAGGTTAATTAAAATTGGAGTCACTTAGGGTTTTTCCTAGTTTACCCTAAAATAATTAAACAACAAGGTTGACGACTCATACATTCACGTTTGCATTTCTTCCCCTTAGTCACATGCATCATATGCCTATGATATTTTGGGGAGGGTTCACAGAAAGCAGCCTTTTTTATTGAGGAAAGTCGCGCAAGGGCGGCTGCCCGCCCTCTAAGGCGGGATATGCCGACCTGAAAGGCTGGGCACCGCCCCCGGTTAGGGTGGGCATGCCCGCCAGCGTGGGCAGACATGCCCGCCAGGAAGGCGGGGCACGCCCGCCAGCTGGCGCACATGCCCGCCCAGCCCAGGGTGGGCACGCCCCGCCCAGCCCAGGCAGGCATGAAAAAAAAACAAAAAAAAAAAGAAAGCAAGAAAAAGAAAAAAAGAAAAATAGAAATAAAAAGTAGAAAATAACTTTTTTTTTCTTTCCTTTTCTCTTTCGAAAAAAAAAAACAAAAAAAAAAGAAAACCAAAAGTGTGTACTTTTTAATCCTTTTCTGCTTCAAATCTAATGCATGCATTTTACTGTCAGTATTAATCAAATACAGTACAAATAAGTTGAGTATAGGAAATACAGGCCCAAGATTCAATACAGTTAAAAAAAAAAAGAAAATAAAGAGGGAAAGAAAGTAAAGGAAAGCAAAGAAATCTAGCAGCTATCAGCGGCGAGACCTCCTCCTCCTCTGGTCGTCAAAAGCCTGCAATGTCCAAGCTGAAGTTAGTTCCTCCTGCATTCCAAGGATTAGCTCCATCATCTGACGGATCAAGCCGTCAGGAACCTGGGAATCACAAAAAAATACAAAGTCAATATACAAATCTCTTATGAATCCTTTTTATGAGAAATTTACCAGTCATTACCTCATTGATGTCATCAGGAGGAAGAGCCAGGCAATTCACACGGTCCAAGGATACTTCCCTAAGAGACGAAGTACCCTCAGGAGTGTAATAGGAAATGCTGTATGGAAGGTGCAAATTGGCCAAGCCCGGGTGGACAGGCCTGGTAGCCTTTGAAATGGCCTGGGGAATCCTGAAGGCACCGACCGAATGACTAGGGCCAGCTCGAGACGGACCCTCCACCGGAGTAAAAGAAGAAGGCAGGGTCACAGGCCTCCTCCTTGGAGTCCTGGCCGAAGAACCTGAAGCCCGAGAGGAACGGGTGCCAAGCGGATGGGAAGGAGTCGACCTCGGGAGACTGTCAAACCTGGAGCCGATGGGCCGCATCAGAAACACCTGGCAGATGGGCCGCATCAGAAACACCTGGCAGAATTCGTCATAATCTCCACCCCGGATCAATTCCATGTGCGGGATACCCTCAGTATGGACATCTGTAAGAACCATCTGTTTGCCCGCTCGCATGTCCTTTGGGGGAGGAAGAGGAACGGAGCCGCAGCCCCTAACCTGGAAGTCCACTCGCTCACCCAGGTAGTAACGTCTCAGAATAGGATGGGATAAGACAAACCGCCGCCGAGACAGAGCCTCTGATCGCCTGAAATGGGGATCCGCCTCAATCCAATGTTGGAGTCGGATGCCCATCGCCATCGCCCCTACTTCAACCTATGTAAGAGAAGCAAATATGTTAATAAATCTTTTTTATTTTTCACACAACCAAGAGAAATTAGGAATGCACTCGCCTGCCCTATATGGTACAAGTATCGAAGAAGCTCCGCAAATCCCCTAAAGACTTCTGGCGTAGAACAGACTGGTGATTAGCTCGGTACCATCTCCAAGCCAAAGGTGCCAACCCTAGCCCAAGATCAGTACGGGACAGCTCAGGGCGGATGTAGGGAAAATACTCAAAAGCCCAAGACTGCAAAAACGAAGGAAAGGATCAATAATATAAAAGGGGGGGAAAGAAAAGGAAAAGACAACACAGAATGAGGATATGCTCTTTACATTACCTCCCAGAAATAGTAGGTCCCGCTGAACTTATACAGTGGCCCCGACTCCACATATCATCGTACATGCGGCTCAAAATAGCACCGGCCCAGTCATACTCAGTGAGGTAAGCCAGGTCCTCCAAACTCTTCAGTATAGAGGGATTAAATTTCTCTTGTCTGTTAGACCAGAAAGACGAAGCAAATAGCAGCAGCAGAGTGAATCTAGCTACCTGAGTAGCCGTTAGCTCTCCCTGTCTATACCTGACATAAATGGTAGGGGCTTGGGAGGATAACCAGTGCCTCGAAACACTCAGATCTGGGGAGGAATGGTTGGGTCTGATGATCCGGGGAAGGTCAATCCCTATCAGCTCCAGCTCTGTCATTCGGTCGGGGGTGACCGCAGTCCTCCAATCGTCCCGTCAATACAGCTCGAGCAGTCGATCTGGGTACCAAAAAAGGAATCCCAGAAATCAATGAAAGATCAGTTGGGGTTCATCGTCATCTCGGCCCCAAAAGAAGAAGTGGAGGTGGTGTCCCACCATCTCTCAGCCAACGCCCCCAGTAAACTCTTGTAATTCTGCCTACCCAGCTCGAGATTTCTTAAGAAGTCCAGGTGAGAGGGGCCAATGATGGCTCCGACCGGGGTGTTAGGATCAAGTATGTCAAATGGGATCTCAGTAATAGAGGACTCGCCCACGTCCAGCCTAATGTATGCATCCTAAAACGTAAAACAGTTTAAGGTTATCCTTTGGTTCCTAACTAAAAGATATCCTAATCCTCTCCCAGCATGCATACTAATAAGAGTGGTAAGATTCAATCACAATTTGGCCTAAGACCCAAAAATCACAATTCGGCCTAAGGCCCAAAAATCACAATTTGGCCTAAGGCCCAAAAAAAAAAAAAAAACCAAAAAAATCAATAAATTGGCAAAGGCCCAAAAAAAACCCCACCGATTGGCCTAAGGCCCGTCACGATTTGGCCTAAGGCCCAAAAAATTCACACTTGGCCTAAGGCCCAAAAGTACAGAAGCGAAGGGAGCTTACCTGGGCAAAGACGCCGGTGGGCAAAGACGCCGGTCATGGAAGCATGATTGTCAGCGTCCGCCGCAAGATTGACATCGTCCACAGAAATTCCCAGAGACTCCAGGAGGTCCTCACCACTGCTATAGCTTGGGGAAGCCATGATGAGAAAGTTGAGAGAATTTGAGAGAGCTCTTTTGATTTGGAGAGTGGAGAATAAATGAAATAAAGAGTTTTTGAGCTATTTATAAGCAAATAGCCAAGAGGCGAGTCCTTTTGACGCGTCTAACATTCGCCTACAAAATTTAGTTTTCAGACAACCACCAGCGCCCATAAAACATCTTTTATGGTTGCCGGTGGGGGGCAACCAACTGTGAATACCTAAATTTTGAAGCTCAAAGAGCCAATTTTTCCAAGACTGCAAACAGTCCAAGCCGGACGGAGGTCATCAAAAAGTTCACCGGAAGTGTGCCAATATGGTACTTGAAACGTCCATAAAATTAACGAGGGTCACGGAACTGTCCCGAATATTTTTTGGAGGTCTGAAAACTCACCCGAAAAGCCTCCGGAACGGAGAAAGCACACATGTCCGCCCGCCGGCGGGTGGGCATGCCGCCCAAGGGACGGGCGCGCCCGCCCAGTAAGCGGGGCACGCCCGCCACCTGGGCGGACCATGCCCGCCCAGAATGGGCGGCAAACGCCCGCCCATGCATGGCGGTGCAAACGCCCGCCTCTCTTAGGCGGGCACGCCCGCCCTCGAGGGCCGGGCAGGCGCGCACGGGGTGGCGTTTTTTTTTCCTATAAAAAGAGGCCCCGGGGCCTCCATTTGAACACACAGTCTATGTTGACGGACCTCTCTTCTCCCTTTACGCTCTTTGGCATTTCTTTTATCGGCTTTCTGCCATTCTTTATTTTATTTATTTTATTTTAGCTTTCATTTTTTTCTTGCTTTTTAAGTGGCCATTAAAACTCCATTTTAATTAATATTTCCCTTAACGAGGAGCTTAACCTGGAGTTAAGAAGCGGTCGGAGATTAAATCAGGTACACAAACTAAACTACGCCTATTTAATTTTAGCACTTCATGCATGCTTCTTTTCTACTCCTATTAACTCTATAACTGCCTAAATGCATCCATATCATCCACTAGGCAAATAAATTGCCTCAATCAAATAAAGATTAAGTTTAAACGCCCGATTAATTAATAATCGTGGTATTAAAGTTAAAGCTTAAATTCGACGATATTGGCTAAAAGCCTAGTTAATCAATAACTATGGTGAAAGAGCCTTATTTCGAACAGTTTTTTGGCCTAAGTCTAATTAATCAATAATTGTGACTTAAAGGCCCTGATTAAACACTTTTTCTTTTTATGGCAATTAATTGCCTATATTTCAATTTAATTAATCACTTTAGGCAAACAAATTGCCTATAAGTGACAATTGATTCTTTTTTATAGCGACAAATCGCTTAAAGCAATATTTTGGCTAAAAGCCTTTAATTAATCACTTTAGGCAAACAAATTGCCTATAATAAGTGGAGAATTTGATTTTCTTTTTTTTTTTCCTCATTACGGACAAATCGCTTAAATTAAATTGTTTTGGCTAAAAGCCTTAAAATTAATTTCCATTTGGCACAATTGCCTCTTTAAATCAATCAATCTTGGCGACAATCCGCCCAATTAAACCTCCGGCAAATTAATTGCCTTAATATCAAAAATGTTTTTTGCTTTTAAAAAGCTTTGAAACAATTTCATCTTCTGGACAAATTGCCTTTAAAAATCAAATATCTTTGGGGCAAGGATAAGCCCAAATTAATTCCTTTTGGCTAAAAGGCCTCAAAATCAAACATTGTTGGCACCAAGGCCTAATTCAATCAACATTTTTTTGGCAAAATGCCTAAAAAAATCAACTCTTTGCAAAAAAGCCCCAAACAAAATGCCACGAAGCATACCAACACCACTCCATGCATTAAAAGATCCCAATTCAAAGCCCTCTAAGGTGAGGCGCATTCCAACTACGTTGACTTTGATCTCCAATTCTTCAAACGGGAATACGTAGCACGTTCGGGGGATTTCACCCCGAATGACAAGTCGAGTTCATTTCAAACCATTTTCACTGTGGCCAATTACTCATCTTCCTTGCAAAGCAAACATTCAATTCATTTTTGGTTAGATTTTTAGCAGCAATGACATAGTCTCGGGATCCCATCTCGGGTTATGCATTTATTCATGCCTTTTAAACATTGGGTAATTTAAATTCTAGTAAACTAGGGTTAATTAAAATTTGGAGGTCACTTTAGGGTTTCCTAGTTATACCAAAATTAATTAAAACAATGTGGCGACTCACAATAATTAAACAAGGTGGCGACTCACACATCACGTGCATTTCTTCTCATTCATCATATGCATTACATGCCTATGTGTTTTTGGGGGAGGGGTTCACAGTAAGTTAATTTTAGGAATTAGTTATAGAACAATTAATTATATCACGGGAAATTAGCTTGATTGAGAATGTGCCCGATGAATGGGCTGTGTGAACGAATTAATGATGGTTATGGTGGACGGGATCAATTAATATGAATTGGCCGATGGATGGGCTGGGTGTTGACAGGTGAAATATGTAAAAATTGGGTAGTACAGTTTATAGAGGAAATGCTGCCGAATTTTCGGCAAAACGCTAACCACAGAGTGGCCTTCTGTTGGTATGGAAAAGAAAAGAGACAATGGAAAAATAATGAGAGGGCTAGTCAAGTGAGGATTAGACCGGTCAGCCATGTATGGGCTCTTGGTGCCAACACGTATGAGAGGGCGAAGCCAATGTGTGAGGACGGGTCGTTGGGTTTCGATTGACGCACTAAAACTAATTTCCACGGGATTTGATTGATATGAAGATGATATATTCTGTGGCTTGCTGTTGTTATTGTCATTTTGTGTGTGAACTGGCATTGATATATAACTAGTCAGAGGAACTAAAACTGATTATATTAGCATTAGTGATGTGATTATATGAAGATGATAATATTTGTGGTTGCTGTTGTATTGTCATTTGTGTGTGAACTGCATGATCATATAACTAGTCAGAGGACTAAACTGATTTATATTAGCATATGTGTAATTGTGTGGGGTGAGAGGGTTATCTAACCCTACTCATTGAGTTTGGCGCTCACCCCCGCCTACTATTTTTTTTAGGTAATAGCAAGAAAGAAAAGTCTTATGGAATTCAACTGAGTTGGGATAATATTTATGGAAGACGGTAAATTATAGAGGTCTGCAATTGCATTCCAAATGGGTTGTAATTGGATAATAAGAGCACATATATTAATATTATGGATTGTATTTTTTATACATTGGTGAAATAAATTATTGGGCCTAAAGCCACATTTATGAATAGAATATGAGTTTAAATAATATAGGCTTGCTACGGGCTTCGGGGGTCTTAAGCCCACCCAAGTCCTAATGCCGGTCTAGCCTGCGGAGATGGGTCGTGACAGAGTGGCACCTCGAAACCCTGCCATCTTAATCGATGATAGAAGTTTGTGTGCCTTGATCCTCATACAAATGAGGTATGAAGGCATACCTATGGATTTCAGACCAAACTGACCAGTCGAGACTTAGGGGAATGTGTCACATGACCTAGAATCCTCGACAAACAAAGCTAGAGTCGGGCCCCCCTCCGAATTACACATCTTTTATTACTTCTAATGCCTTATATTTCTAATATTGCCATGCTTTATAAGTATGTTTATGCATCGATAAACTAACTTTCATGCAAAACACTACTTTTTGATTTCTCAATTTTGACCCAAACTATTGATTCATTTCGAAAGAAGCTGAAAACCTAGTCCTCAAACCTAATGATTCAAGGCTAGTGCTTTTATCCTTAAGGTAAACTAAAAATGCAGTCCAATATGAGTTTTTTTCCTTAATCTTTTCCCCTAAAATAAAAACAAATTAAGGTGGTGACTCTATCACATCACACACCAGTCAAAGCACTCCAAAGAGCCAACTCGACATCACATAAGTGCTAAACTTAGCCATAATTTATTAATTTGACCAACAAACAAAAGGAATTGTAAGGAGTTCCTCCTAGTTTCCGTGATGAACCAACCAATGGGCCCATCTAGTTAGACTCTGTCTTTCAAATCTTTCCCATGGCGCTAGGAAGGGGGCTCACAAGAAGAGGTAGAGGTAGAGGTAGCAGTAGTGCATCTGGCAGTCAGGGAACAGTGAATCGGCCAGAGCTTATTGGAGCACCAGCTAGAGTTTATTTGTCACGACCTAAAATCATGGGCCAGATCGGCATTAGGGCCCAGGTAAGCTTAAGGCCCTCGAGGCCCATAGTAAGCCTAACTCATGAATTCAGTCCTAAAACAAGTTTTAGGAACAATAAGCCCATAATGTGACATTATTAATTCACACTATCAATTTATATCTCTGGCCCAACTCTCATAGTTCAAATAATTCATAGCTCGGGCATATAGGTTTTTATTATACCATTAACATCATTCATAATATGGGCAAATTGGTCCATTTGTACTTTTAGACAGTTAATTGAAAATCCACAGGCTTATTGAACAACACACTAACAACTTTTATATGATAAATTATAATACATGACTCCCTAACTGTGGAGCTCAGTAAGTAGATGTGGATACATTTTTATACATAATACTGCATACTCAAATATTATAAGAAACTAGTAATTACTATTATAACTCTATGGAGAAGGAAGCTTAGCTTATATGAACCAGCACAGTGTCTACCTCCTAGGAAAACTTTAAAGAAGGGGTGAATTTCACATTATGCTATGAGGCAAAAGCAAGATGTTGATTCAACAGACATAGTAGTTGGTATATTTTCTTTATTTGGTCATGATGCATATGTGCTATTTGATACTGGATAATCTCATTCCTACATTAGTGCTATGATTTCATGTTATGCTTATGTTCCTTGTGTGAAATTGGATTATGATGTGTTAGTATCGAGTCCTTTAGGAGAGAAAGTTGTTGTGAATAAGTTATACCAGGATTGTCCATTGAAGATCCTAGGTCATATATTTTTGTTTGATTTGATAGAGATGCCCTTTAGATATTTTGATGTTATTTTAGGCATGGATTGGCTAAAGCAATATCAAATAGTACTTGATTGTGACCTTAAGAAGATTGTAATTAAGTTACCTGCAGAGTATGCAAGTATAGTAACACAGGGCGAAGGACTATTATTTCCTTCATCTATAATCATAGCTGGTTTAGCTCAAAAGCTGATTCGTCAGAGATGTGAGGCATACCTAGCTCACATAGTCGACACTCGAATTGGTACTCCTAGTCTTAAGGATATCCCTACTATATGTGATTTTTCAGATGTTTTTCTAAATGAATTACTAGGACTGCCTCCAGAGAGAGAAGTAGAATTTGAGATTGAGATTATGGCAGGTGTTGAACCAATTTCTATTACCCCTTATAGGATGGGTCCAGCTAAACTAAAAGAGTTGAAAGTTCAGTTACATGAGTTACTGATAAAGGGTTTATTTGCCCTAGTGTGTCACCATGGGGAGCTCTAGTATTATTTGTAAAGAAGAAAGATGGTAGCCTCCAATTATGTATAGATTATCGGCAATTGAATAAGGTCATGATCAAGAAGAGATATCCTTTGCCAAGGATTGATGATCTATTTGATAAATTAAAGAGTGCTTCTATGTTCTCAAAGATAGATCTACGATCGCGGTACCATCAATTGAGAGTTAGAGAGCAGAGTATTCCATAGACAGTATTTAGAACCTGTTATGGTCATTATGAGTTCTTAGTTATGCCCTTCGGGTTAGCTAATGCTCTAGCTGCATTTATGGATTTGATGAACACAAAATGTAGACCTTATTTAGACCAGTTTGTCATAGTCTTCATTGACAACATTCTAGTGTACTCTAGAAATGCAGAAGAGCATGATAGACTTTGAGAAATTGTTTTGCAGACTTTATGAGAAAAGCAGTTGTATGCTAAGTTTTCAAATGTGAATTTTGGTTGGCACAAGTTGCTTTTCTTGGACACATAGTATCTACAGAAGGTATTTCAGGGACCCCACTAAGATAGAGGCTATTTTTTATTGGAAGCCACCAAAGAATGTCTCTGAGGTTCGTAGTTTTCTAGGATTAGCTAGATATCATCACAAATTTGTTAAGGGATTTTCCGTAATTCCTTTACCCTTAACAAAATTATTACAGAAGAATGTTAAATTTGAGTGGACTGATAAATGTCAAGAGAGCTTTGATAAGCTGAAAAAGTGTCTAATAGAGGGTCCAATCTTGACTCTACCTATTTTTGGTAAAGAACTCACAGTATATAGTGATTTTTCTCATAATGGGTTAGGTTATGTTTTGATGCGAGACAGGAATGTCATTACTTATGCATCACGCCAACTTAAACCCCATGAAAGCAATTATCCTACTCATGATTTAGAACTTGCAGCCATTGTATTTGCCTTAAAAATTTGGAGACATTACCTTTATGGAGAGAAATGCTACATCATCACAGATCATAAGAGTTTGAAGAATTTGGGAACTTAGAAGGAATTAAATTTGAGACAAAAGGGATGGCTTGAACTAATAAAAGGTTATGATTGTGTTATAGACTCTTAGCAAGGAAAAGCTAATGTAGTAGCAGATGCATTAAGCTATAAGACCATGGCAAATTCGAAGACTACAGAATTATCTTTAGTCCATGAACTACAGTCTATTAATGCAAAATTTGAGAAGATTTATGATGATTGGGTGTTGGCTAGTCTACTAGTAAAGCCTCTATTGATTGAGCAGATAGATTAGAATAGCAGCACAAAATGATAACGAATACCAGAAGGTTCTTTCAGAAACACAAGATGGTAAAAAGCCAGAATTTTCCATCAATAATGAGGGTTACTACTATTTCAGGATCGATTATGTGTTCCTTCTGATTTGAATTTAAGGCAATTTATCTTAAAGGAATCAAATAATTCTCTATTTACTATGCATCCAGGAGGAACTAAAATGTATAGAGATTTAAAAAGAAATTATTGGTGGAATTGTATGAAAAATGACATTGGCGAATTTGTAGCCAAATGCCTAACTTATCAACAGGTTAAGGCAAAGCATCAAGCCAACAAGACTACATCATCCACTTCAAATTCAAGAGTGGAAATGGCATAGAGTGACGATGGATTTTGTGATGGGATTTCCACTCACTTAAAAAAAGCATGATGCAATTTGGGTGACAGTGGATAGATTGACAAAGAGTGCTCACTTCCTACCTGTTAGATCAGATTATAACTTGGAGAAATTGGCAGAATTATATATTAATAAAATAGTCAAGTTACATGGAGTTCCAATATCGATTGTTTTTGATAAGGATCCAAGATTCACATCTAGATTCTAGTAGTTTGCAAAACGCCCTAGGAACTAGATTGAATTTTAGTACTCCATTCCATCCTGAAACAGATGGTTAATCTGAGAGGATTATTCAGATATTGGAGGATATGCTTTGAGCCTGTGTACTTGAATTTGAGGGTAGCTGGGATAGATATCTACCTTTAATGGAATTTGCTTGTAACAATACCTATCAGACAAGCATTGGAATGCCTCCATATAAAGCTTATATGGTAGAAAGTGTAGAACACCTTTATACTAGGATGAAGTTGGTGAGAGACAACTGCTAGGCCCTTGAGATTATCCAGTAGATATATGGTAGAAAGTGTAGAACACCTTTATACTAGGATGAAGTTGGTGAGAGACAACTGCTAGGCCCTTGAGATTATCCAGTAGACAGAAGAGAAGATTAAAGTAATTAAAGAAAGATAGAAAGCAGATGCTGATGGACAAAAATCCTTTATGGATTTGAAAAGAAGAGATATAGAATATAATGTGGGTGATAAAGTATTCCTCAAGGTTTCTCCATGGAAGCAAGTTATGACATTTGGAAGAAAAGGGAAATTGAGTCCTAAGTTTATAGGACCTTATGAAGTACTCGAGAGAATTGGTCCATTTGCATATAGATTAGCTTTACCTCCTAAGCTAGACAAGATTCATAATATTTTTCATATTTATATGTTACGAAGGTATAGATCTGATCCATCTTATGTATTGCCTCTAAAATCGATTGAAGTTAATCCTGACCTCATGTATGATGAAGAATCATTGACTATCTTAGCGAAAGAAACTAAGCAACTTCAGAATAAAAAGATTCCTTTAGTTAAGGTATTATGAAGAAGTCACTTGAGGGAAGTATAACGCCCTAATTTCTGGAATTATGAATAATAGCTTACGGGAATGCTAATTAGTACCAAATTGGGGTTTTGGTATGATTTACAATCCTAATAAGTTATTTTCATAATCGTTGAATTTTGATTGGGATTCATGCATTGCATGATTTTAGTTTGTTACTCAATGGATTGCGAATTGTGAAACGGTACTTTAGGAAGCCTAATTGTCAGATTTGATGTGATATAGTTCTGATCGCACCTAGTTATTTGAAATTGGATATTAAAATGGTGTTAATTTGATTTTAGAATATTTTTTCTAAATTAATATGATTTTTCTCTATTTATTAGGTATTTAATTGACTAAATTTGTATTTTTAAATAATTAATGCAATTAATTATAATTATTAATATTTATTTATAAATATTAGTAATTATTTTAATTAGTAGTGATTATTATTGATTTTTGGTATTTGACATTATTTATTGTAATTTATTTGTTTAAATATAAGTGGAGGAATTTATTTTGTGATTTTAATAAATAAAAGATTAAAAAAAATATAAAGATATTGCTGATTTTAAAATGGCCATTCGCCAAATTTAAGAGAAAAAAGAATTAAGCCCATGTTCTAAAGGTGGGACACTTTAAAAAAAAAAAAAGAAAAAAGAAAAAAAAATAATAACTAACGCCTAAAAAGAAGAGGCCAACCCCTCTTCCAGAAAGAGGTGCCGCCCTCTTAACACACCCACACGCAAAGAGCAAAAGAAAAAAAAAATAAGAAAAGGAAAGAAAAGAGTCAGGAGCTTTTATTGTGAGATCCTCCATGAAATCTGCAATCAAAGATGAAGGTTAGTAGATTATAATTAGTTTGATAAAATAAATCAGTATATCTAGGGGTGCAATTAGCTATAGCCACAGTAGGGCATTCCTCAAGTAAGATATGATTCTGTTTCACAATCCATAAACTCGTTTTTTATTTTGATTGCATATTTAGAATCTGTGCTTTAAGGAGATTTCAAATCCCTAATTATTGTATACTCGTTATTTCGTTTTTGATTTTGTACACATAAAGAAGGGAAGATTTAATTGTGAAATTGAGCTTGTTATTGTGCAATTAGAGGTCAGTACTCTTCAATTATATGTTAGTTTTTTTTTATTAATGTTTGTTCAATTATGATCTTGTTAGTAATTGAGATTTTCTTTAATTTTTGTTTGATCTTGTGAAATTGATTTGATATTATTGCAATTGAGTGTGAATTTTGTTAAAATTTGCCCAATTGTTCTACTCATGAAGCTATAGCGATTTGTTGATGTGATCTTTTGTGTTGGACTGTTTGTTTTGGTGAAATACCTTAATTTATTTGGTTGACAGGATGGTGAAATACCTTAATTTATTTGGTTGACAGGATATTTATGGAGTATCCATTTAATTTATTTTTCACTTTAATTAATATTTGGGCACAATACCCTAATTGATTTAATTGACAGGATGTCTTTCGAGTGCTCATTTTAATTTATATTTGACTTAAATTATTATTTGGCAAAAATATCTTAATTTATTTGGGTTGATAGAATATGTTTGGAGTGCCTATTTAATTTATATTTGACTTTAATTATTATTTGGGAATAACATCCTAATTGATTTGCTTGACATGATATTTCTAGAGTGCCTATTTTAATTTATATTTGCTTTTAATTATTATTTTGAGCATATTAGGCTAAAGCTATATTAAAAAATATTATTGGTTATTGTTAGAATTAATATTTGAGTATATTAACCTGTGGCTATATGAGAAAATGAAATGGGCTATTATTTTTAATCATTATTTTGGTATGTTAGCCTAAGAGCTATATTAGAAAAGGTATTAGCGTTTGACCTTAATTTTTATTTGGGCATGTTAGGCCTATGGGCATATTAAAAAAAAATATAATTGGTTGATATAGCCACATCAGAAAATGTAGTATGTTGACAAATGACATAATTTGAAATAATAATAGTATTGGTACTAAGAAGACTAATATATATATATATAACAACCTAACCTGTGAATTATTTAATTAAATCAACTAAATATTCATATCCAAATATATATATATATATATATATATATATATACAAAAGCTTTAAGGACCGTTTAACAGATCTGAATCTGTTAAACAGGATATTTAAATTGACAGTAAATGCTTTGATGAAATCGTTTAACAAACAATCATCAAACATTTATTATAAATAGTCTTTCTGATGTGGAGATTCAGGATAAGCGATCCACAGAGCATACTTATACAACATACATTTTAACGCAAGAACAATTTTATATCGGTAGGGTCCCTGCAACCTTAACCTTGGGATCTCCAGAATTTAAGTCAGAGTGTTCGGAGGGAGAGAAAGAAAGTGTGCCGTAAACACGGTCTTACTGAAGTAGCAGTTTATATTTAAAAATAAATAAAACTATATTATTTACAAAATAGAAATACAAAAACTTAAATAGAAAGATACTTACACAAGGTTTTATGTTTATCCTTTCTCCAACGTTTGAACTCATTACAAGAGAGAGGAGCAGAGAGGATACTAGAGGTTAGGAGAAATTTTAGGTGGTGATCTAATGGATTTATGATAATTGTTCTACAAATATCATTCGGGTTAAAAATATCATTCATGATTCTCTGAAATTCAGAAGGAGCATTTTTTAATCCAAAAGGCATTACATTCCATTCGTATTGACCAAATAGAACTGTAAATGCTGTTTTATATCTGTCTTTAGGGTCAATTTGAATCTGCCAATAGCCAAATTTCATATCAAATTTACTAAAAATATTTGCATTATGGAGTTGCTTTAAAAGATCTTTTTTATTTGGAATAGGATACCTAATCCATTTTAAAGCTGTATTTAATGGTTTATAATTTATTACTATTCTGGGAGCACCACGTTCTATTTCAGCGTTTTTATTCACATAAAAAGAAGACCATGGAAACTTCCGAATTTAGGAAATTAATTTTTTATAAGTAAATCTTGAATTTCATTTCTTTACAATGGTCAATCATTCAGGACTCATCTGAATTATATAGAATTTAAACCGGAAAACCAACATTCACCGTTAGCCAAGTCCTGCGTCGGCTGTCGGAGCTCGTGGCCTATTTTTGAACCCGTGTGTAAGTCCCAATTGGTAGGGCAGTTGAAGGGTATAACCTGGCCGAATTCTTGAGATATCATAACCGGACTTAGATTAGTGTAGTATAACCGGATCACTATCATTAAAATCTATGCTATTTTATAAAATGGATCCTTTCATATGTAGATTAAGTAGTAGTAATAAATCGGATGATTCTGCATCTTCAGAATTTAAAAGGATTATTAGTAGCAATGAATCAAATTTTAAGGATATAAATAAAGCTATTAATGAAAAGATGATTTCTACAGTAATTGTTCCTGATAAAAATGATTTTAAGATCTCTACAGTAAATTTCTACAGTAATTGTTCCTGATAAAAATGATTTTAAGATCTCTACAGTAAATGTTTCTTCAGTTGCTAAAAACCTCAATATTTTAACTAAAAAAGATATTGAAAAAGATTTATTAAATGAAGTATCTAAAATAAAAAACTTAATTAAAATGAAGCAGATTCTAAAAACTCATACTTTTGAAGAATTAAAATCTGAATATTTAGATTATAGACTAAATAGGCAAAATGAAATAAAATTCTTTGATTGGTATAACTTAATTAAAGAAAAAATTCAATCTCATGTTTGTAAACCATATCACAATTCACAGTCTAGTAAACAAGAATTTGTCAACATATTAAAAGATCAATTAAGTAAACTTGAAGTGTATTCAGCGACTACTCAACCAGTAGCTCTTGACACATAAATCCAATGGCTCTGATACCAACAAAAGGTGTGCACATACACGACCAGTGTTGTTTTTCACAGGCACACTTAATCCGGTATAGGATCGTGACAACCTGCAATACCTCAGAAACCACTTTTCACGCATGTTGCCTCTCGACAACTACAACCTGGCTTACTGGGCCGCGTATACATGGCGCAGACACCCTGCAGGACATCTTGGAGGTAAGAGCCTATGTTTCGTCACAGTGTCACACAGTGAGAACCCTCCATGGATCTGGATGCCGGCTCAGTAAAGAAGCACCGGACTTATACCATAGTGGCTTAGTGGCTCTGATACCAACAAAAGCTTTTAGGACCGTTTAACAGATCTTGAATTTATAAAAGGAATAAATTTAAACCAAAGTTAAATTCTATGATGAAAATATTTAATATTCCTATTTTAAAGATTCAACAATTATAACAAAATTAATTTATTAACACAAATAAATATAACAAAGTACTGTTCAAATATAAAACTTAAGAAATAGTTTACTGTTTATCTTTTTTATCATGAAACAAACAATATTGTTTAAACTCAAAGAAGCAAATATAACAATTTATTTCCTGATGTGGAAGATCACACTAAGGTGCAACACAGACGCATACTTATACAACATACAATTTGTTACGCAAGAAACAATTTTATTGGTTTAGGGTTCCTGCAACCTTACCTGGATCCCCAGAATTAATCAGAGTGTGCGGGGAGAAGAGAAGGACTGCCTTTCAACAGGGCATTTTTAATAAGTGGTATCCAAAGACATATACAAAATTTAAAAGATTAGACTTACAAAGTTTAAAGAATCTCTAACCTTGAATTCTTACAGTGGACGTTGGAAAGAGAGGAGAGGGGTTTACTAACTAAGCTTTTGGGCTTAGGATTGCCTATATTTGGACAATGCCTTCACATGGGGAAAGGCTCCCATTATATAGAAATTTTAAGAATCTATACTATTTGCTTTTTACTGTTAATGAACAGTGACATATCTGCCATGAAATCTTGCTTTTACTGTGGATGAACAGTGGGTTGTCTGCCACTGTGTCTTTGACCTTTACTGTTGAACTTTGGCTTCTACTGTTGAAAAAGTAGCTTGGCCTTTACTGTGCTGAATAATGGTTGACCTTTACTGTGTATGAATAGTCTTTGGTCTGCCACTAGTTTATGAGATCAAATTGAAGGAATAAGGTTCCTTCTGCCTTTTACAAGAAGATGAGGACGATGAGTTGTCCTTCTTTTTACTTTTTTCTTTTTATCTTCAACATTTTTTTTTTTTTTTTTTTTTTATCTTCACATTTCTTTTCTTTGATTTATCTTTTATCTTTTGACTTTAATAATGGAATATCATCATGAACTGCACTATCGCCATGTGAAGGTGAAGGTGATGATGATAATATAATTTTATCTTTTTCTTTATATGGGCCTATTATATGGGCTTGCTAATATACCTATAATATACTCAGGGCAAAAAGAAAGCCAGCCTGGTTTTTTTGAGTATGGGTTTTAAAATAGTGATATTAAACAATTTAATCAAACAATGTCTTTACATATAGCCTGAGCAAACAAGTAAATAATCAATATATTGGATTTTTGGCAAATCCACAGCCATTAACGGATTTGATAATTCTTTATCCAAATATACTAATTATACTGTTTATAAAGCGTAATGAGGATACTATAATAGCCATAATAGCCATACCATGATCGGGTATGATCGCTTTTAGGTTTAGAAGCCATACCTGACTCTTCTGTGGAAGAAGAGGTTATACCTTGTCATTCCTTTACGAAGTCCTGTTGATGATTTACTATGCAAGGGAAGTGTTTAAGAGGAGTTTAGAGGTTGGGAGAACATGTATCCCGGCTTCCTTTCCAAGTTGCTGTAAGAATTCAAGAGAGTCCAGTATACAAGACAAAAATATTGTAACAAAAGACAAAAGTTTAATATACCGATATGTATCAGAAAATGTCCAAAAATACGTTATAAAAGGATATGAATATTTTATTGTTTAAACTTTTGAATACGGATTTTTACTAGAAATACAACTAGAAATACAAAGATACTGTATAATACAAAAATATTTTATTCGGATGAACTGGTTGTTGTATCAAGTTCATCAGATTCTATAGACTCAGATTCTGAAGTGGCTGAATCGAGATAGAGTTTATGAATTTTTATTAATATTTCTTTTTCTAATTTTAATGCATTTAATTTTTTATTAAAGCGACAAAATTTAGAAGTATGACCGTTTTTACCACAAGAAAAACAAGTTAAATCTTTAAAAGAAGTTTTACCTGAAGATTTATGTGGTTGTTTCTTTTTAGGAGTTTCAGATTTATCTGAAGGTTTTCTTTTACAAACGTTGGACGTATGTCCTGGTTTACCACAAATATAACAAGTTATATTTTTATAAGAATTTTTAGATGAAGATAAATTTGATATAGAACACTGATTACTACAAGGTTTGGTAGAAGTCATGCCATAATCAAACTGGTTACAAAAGGATCCTAATCCTTGTTGAGTTTTACGTATTTCAGATTTTAAATTTATTTGAATCTTTAAATCATGACAGATTTGTAATCCTTCCTTTTGAATGATACTATTTAACTGACCATAAGTCAATTTATCATAAGGTATTGG
>NW_023591047.1:0-37451 GCF_014843425.1 Jatropha curcas | reverse complement strand
AGATTCAAAATCGATCCATATCAAATGCCAGACAATTAATAAGTATAATAATAAGACGAAATCATAATATATATACGTGATAATATACTCATAATATGTTGTAAGAATATGAAAAAAAAATTAATGGTGTTATAAAAAATAAAGTGTTAAATGCCAGATGCCACGTGTTGATGTCGCATTAATTTCTGTTTATTACCCACAGGATGGAGAGCAAGATTCTAGGACGCTTTGGATTCTGTCCAGCTGGAGGAGCACTAGAGGACCGGGCGATTCTAAAGAAATTAACAAGAACGACACAAGTCCCAAAGAAAATAATTCTATCAACAAAATATTTATTCACCAACTCTAAAAACCAGTTTTATTTATATTTATAACTTCGACTATCGTAATTACACATAGTGGTATATCGATTTCTATTTCTGATAATAATTTACTCTCCTTCTAACTTGTATTGTTTATTTCCTCGACCAGAGAAATTTAAATTTATTATTTATTATTTATTTATTATTTCTTCTTTTTTTTTTTTATTTTTAATTTTATTTTTCTACCGCGAAATTTTTTTATATTTATAAGACACCGGGACAATTTCGCAGCATTCCCTAAAAATTGGACTATCCAACTTGTAAACAATATCAAACAATACATATTAATATTTCCAAACCGACAGCACCGACCGCTCGGGCCAGTCAATCCGAACTCCAAATTCTCCCAATCCGTCCAATCAACGTCAACAATCACGCTACACCAATTAATAATTAAATACATTACACATACATTATATCTAAAACTACCTAACTAAAATCCAACAATAAATATATAAGCTATTAACTACTGCAATTTACACAAATTTAAATTAACTCACTTAAATAACTACAAATAAATAAGAAACTAATTAACTAACATAACTTAGCTAGATTAATTAATTACAATGAAAACATTAATTCAATATCCAATATTATAAAAATTATAACTTCAAGAAATAAAATTAAATTAAATTGGAACTAATATTACAACACTCAGCTAATTACATTAAACTAGCTACAAACAATCTAACTACAACTAACATTAGACTAATCTTAATTACCTAACACTAATTACTAACACTACACTGAAAGAACTAGCTTGACTAGACTGAATTAACTAACAAACCATTAACTTTTATTCACTAAAACTAACTTAACTAAAGTAAGAGTCTCAGAGCAATTTCATTCACACCCTAAAAATCGTAAAAATTTCATATCCCTAGGTCGACCAATTTTGTTAATTTTAGGGGTGTCTTATTGGTCCCGAATCGGTACGCCATTAGGAAATTCACCGAAAACGGGGGGCTTTTCTGGCCGTGTCTGGTGGATGGAAGAAAGCGGAGTCGAGCTCAGGTCATATAAGGATTGCAAACTCAATACACGATGGTGAGCACTTGCACACATAAATGGAAAGGCGCTGTTTGGGCTAACCAATGCCGAGTGCCGGTTTGACTCCGCTTGCGCGAATTCTGGCAAAGAAGGGCGGAAGCTGCCTGGGCAAAGTGGGCGCCGCCGCCGTTGGGGATGCGTGAAGCTGTCTGCTTGTCGTCGCCCAGGGACACAGGCGCAGTGAGGAAGAAGGAAAGAGGGAAGGGAAGGAAGAAGAAAGAAGGAAGAAAGAAGAAGAAGAAGAAGAAGAAAGAAGGAAGAAAGGAGAGAAGAGGAGGAGGTGGTGGCGCTGTGGTTTGCTGGGTTGGTTCGGAGGCGTAGGAGTCGGCAGTGAGGAAGATGAGGCGTGGGTGCTGGCATATAGAGGAGAAAGACTTTCTAGACTGGTGTTGGGGTTCAACCGGTTCGGTTGGCATAAAATTTCGATTTTTATTAACTGGTTTTTCGCATTTTGTTTGTTTTTTCTTTTTTATTTCTTGTTTCGTGCTTCTTTTTTTTTGGTTTTTTTATTTATTTAGATTTTTTTTTTTTTTTTATTTGCGTGTTTTTTTTGTTTATTGCTTTTTTGTTTTCAAATCGGGTTTTCGGTTTCGGTCTTCTCACAGTATCCCCACACTAATATTTAATATTAACTTCTAGCTGTCGTACATTAGCATTTAATTACGAAAATTTTGAAAATTATAATGCCGGGTTGGTTTCAGTCTCCCCCCTTATATAGAAAAAAATTCGTTTCCCAGATTTTGAAAATTAAGCGAAGATACAGAATCATAGGTATAATATGAGGAAAAAGAAGTATGTCACTCACAAAAAGAGAAACCATTTACATCGAGATCACCATAAGTAGTCACAAAAATTTTTACATGGAAGAAAAAGATGCAGTGGATAAGCATTTCTTTGCATTTCAGCTGCCGTACTTTCCCGCTGCAGTCCTCCATCGAATGAATTGTCTCCATAAAACGTAAGCGAATAGAAATCCTATGAAGACCGAAGTTTACGCAATCTGGAAATCGAGAATGGCTAATTCCGGCGGTTTCTTCATATGTCAAATCTTCACCACCACTTGGATCTCCCTGCCGCGGCTCTAACCACATGAGAATGGGATTCAGGAACATACTTTCGTATGCTAATGGACACCATGGATAGCGGGTTGCTACACGAGAAAAACACGTTAGGCATGTCAACTGATTAAGCCAGTTCTCTGCCAAATTCTGCAACTAACAACGGATACGGTCCACTGTACCTCGGAGGCTAGGTTTGTCCTTTCTAGCCAAAACGGAGAACACCTTTCATGGGAGATTACCTTTAGAAAGACAAATCTCCCCACTTGATAATGTACCGTCTCTGCTGCTTAGGGTCGGAGTGGCTCCTCTTGTCAGATCAAAGATGTTTGTGCTTAATCCTGTCTCGAGATAATAGGAACACCGTTTTCAGATGGATTGAAATCAACCTCAGGTCCTAAGCAGTTGTCTGTTCTCCTATTTCCCCCATACAAACTAGAGAGACCTTGCATTTTCTGCCGATAAACCAGCAGCTTCATAAGGGCGCCATGTCGATACTTGCTTGAATAACTGTTATTATGAGCAAACTAATCAATGGTAAAAATGCGTGTCCGAAATATCCCCTCACAAAATCTAATACGTGTCACATCCGAAGCATATCTTCCAGTGTTTGAATAGTCTCTCAATTTGCCCATCAGATCCCTGCGGATGGAAAGCCGTAACTAAAATCGGAGGCCGGGTTTTCCCCTTAGCTTTCCTGCAACTGACGCCAAAAATATCGTTGAAGTGAACTGCGTTCCCACCGCTATCCCGAGATGATAGATACCGCGACCTCATGAAGGCGCACTATCTCTTTAACGTACCAGAGCCTTGCCTGAACCTGTCAGCATCTAGATTACAGAGAAATCGCTTCACTGGTGAAGAATAAATGAGCGTCTGGTAAGGTCGATCACTATCAACCCAAAATTGAATCAATAAGCCCCCTGGTGTTTTCGGTAGTCCAACCGATCAAAGTCCATAGTGATTCTTTGTCCCATTATCAACCTATCTTCTCGGTCGGTAAATTGTTGCAGTTAATCTTAGAGCAAATGGGTCTTTGATGCTTCTACTTTTACTTGAAAGTGACCAAGCGAGGCAGTTTGGAACACGAATTCTGCTACGTCCTTCCTTCATTCCAGCCACACACAATAAATTCTCCTTCAAATCCGCGATACATTTTAGTGTACCACGATGTACAGTTATAACAGCATAGTGGGGGCTTCAAGTCTAAGAATTTCCGCTTCTGAGAATTAATCATACATCAAGGATACAGTCAAAACACGAGTACCTGCTTCCTGAGCTACGGCATCTATAATTATCTAACAAAAAGTCTCCTAACCCACCAGTAATAGTACTTCTTGACAATTCTTTTTGCATTTGCGGGTCTCTCTTTGAGCGGACTCTTAATTTCTATCAAACAACATGGTCTTGATTCTGAATATGAAAGCTACAAACAGTTTTGTTGAAGCAGAAATTTCCAAATTAAGGACTTCATCAAGCATGGCATCACAATTCTGCGAATTTAACGGTCCTCTCTTTCAACGAAGAGGGTGAAGCATAAGGCTTCACCAAGATTTTTTCGACTTAGTGGCATTGCCACTGCCGTTAGCCCCTCCCGCTGCAATGGGTAACTGAATGGTACAATCATAACTATTTAATTTATATCTTCTCTATTCCGCGACCTCTGTCTCAAATTTAGATCTCTCATCTGCATAGAAATATAGCTTTACCACTTTTAATGATCATGATATGACTTTTCAGACACTAAGTGATTTATATCGCCCGCAAACGTAGCCTACTACCAATGGATACACCATACAAGTAATTTGCCGTCAATATTTAGTTGGCGAAAAATGAAAATTGCTGCCATTTTCCCTGACATCGTGAGTGGGATAGATTCTGTTTCATGCCTTCTTCCAACTGTCTGGAAGCATACACAAGACTTTCGACCATGTGCGGCAGGGTATAAGACACATCCCAATACCTATCTCTGCGATGCATGCGACAAAACAGCTAAAGACGTATCCTGTCATGGCACCTCGATGGCAGAAGGGGGCTAGGATGGCCGGAGCTGTGGTTAAAGCACTGCCTTTCAACTTCTGAAACTTGCTTCAACAAGAATCGGACATACATGAAACGCTAGCATTCTTCTGGGTCAATCTGATGAATGGTGTCGCTATTGAGAAAAGTCTTGCCACAAAACGGCGATAATAAGCCAGCAAAAGCGTTTAGCACTCTCGCAACCAGCAGGTAAAGACTTCGAATTGATAGTGACAGTATTGTTTCTTGAGGCCGAAATGCCATAGATTAGCCTGCGTCAATCTTCTTGGATCCACCCCTCCCCCAACCATGAATTCCATCCTTAGTATACCCACGTGACCCAAAAGAAATTAACACTTTCCAGGCCTAAAATTCAACCATTTGGAAAACGTTTAGCATATCACACAGCGGATGCCTGTCCCTCGAAAGTTTTGTAGGCTCACAATTCTCAGATGAATGTATAGTGATTGTTTCAGTTCCTAGAATAAACTTAGACACTGCATCTATGAAACACGATCACATACTGGTCCCAAGTATGGGCTTGAACACACGGTTCGATTCAGAATCCATGAAGGCTGCTTGGGGCGTTGGTGAGTCGAGAGGGATCATGAACAAGGGAAATTTATAATCGACCATATCTAGTTCTGAAAGCCGTTTTCGAAGTGTCCTTGGGCTCTCTGATTTTTTAGCTGATGGTAACTTCAGAATCTTAAGGTCAATCTTTCGGTAAACATGTAGCCCCTTGCAAGTTGATCCGAACAGGTCATCAATTCTAGGAAACGGGTATGTTGTTCTTTCACATCACCCTATTCAATTGCCTATAATCGATGCAATGGGCGAAGCGAACCATCCTTTTCTCACAAACAAGACTGGAGCACCCCAAGGCGAAGTTGCTTGGTCTGATGAAGCCCTTATCCAAATAGTTCTGCAACTGTTCTTTCAACTCTGTTTAAATTCGCTGTGCCATTCGATACGGTGGCTGGAAATAGGCCTCTGTGCCAGGAACTCAGATCGAATACAAGAATTCAATTTCCTCCGCTGTCTGGTAGGAAGTACCGGGTAATTCTTCTGGAAAACACATCGACACAAATCTCTATTCACGATCGGCATACTTTTAACGTTACGAGTTTCCGTGGTGGTGTCCCTGACCATCAGCTAGTACACCGACCAAGCGCTTTTTCTCAACAAGTTTTCTAAGCGGCTATATTGCAGAAATGAGATTATAGAGGACGCCTATGATTCTTGGATCCCACCCTATAAACAAGTGTTGTCTTGCCATCTGTAGATTATAAAATGTATTTTCTGTTCTTTCCTTTTACCCAAGTGGAGCCTTCCGCATCATACATTGCTAACCAGTTCCATGTCCCAAGATGACAACTCAAAATCTATCACGATTCTAAGAATAATTAAATCTGTATGTAGTCCCCCCCTTTAAAAAAAATTTTTTAATTTAAAATTTTTAAGACCCCCCCTCCTTAACAGTTCCTATAACACGGGCCTTCAAGAATAATAGGACAGTAAGAATGACTGAATTAGTAGTAAATACTGTTCACTTAAAGGCGTCGATATCATCGAGCTAAAGGAAACGTCTTAACCTGATTGGGCACTCTGTCTACGTTTCATAGCAAACCTAGGAAATGCTAAATGAAATGGGTGGCACCAGGGTCAAAATAACACTGCGTGCTTCCAAAAGAACAAATAATGAAAGTACTCCACCCATGGCGACGGCATTAGATGCCCCTGAGCATCTCCCGACTCAAAATGGAAAAGTCGGGGCGTGCTCACAGGCAGCCAGCAAATTCTGTCCTGAACTCTGGCCTCTGCCACACGCAAAGAACCACCCCTGCTGCCTAAGAAGTCCAGTACCAGAAGCTGAGGGTGTAAGAGAAGGAGGAGGTCTGGACAACACTACCCATGGAAGACTGGGGTGGCACATATCGGACGGAGGAATGGCAAGTCTGCTAGCATAGTGTCCCACGTCTGATGGCCACAAACAGGGCATTAGGATCAAGATCGCAGTCTCCTTGTGAGCCTTGCCGACACCTATTACGATCAAACAGCACACTCGGTTCTGCTCTACCGATGAACATATGACACTACTGGAACCACCTGAAATGAGTACTTTTTTGGCCACCTGCTCTTTTATTTTTCTTCTACCAAATTTCCTCTGCCTTGGAGTGAAGAACTCGAATAACTGACAGCCATTAACGAAGGATCCACTCATCCCTGGTTACGCCTGAGCAAGTCCTCAAGCGAGCTCCAGTTCTATTACCCTTTCTGCCTGAGATGACCCATCAGAAATGATATTTAGTCTCCATTGTCGAGCTAGATCTACCAACGCAATTAACAATCTTGTCCCTCTGCGGAATAAGTCGTACAAACATTCACCCATCTGATAACTCTGTAAGCTGGAAAGAGCGCGTGTTACCGACAGCATGTCAACCTCTGATAATCTGTATAACCTTGGTGCCTCATCAGGTACAGATCCCGGAGCAACCTGCCAATCTATGAACTGGTAGCATACTCATTCTACAGACAAATTTCCTTGAACTAAGAGACTCAAAGTCCCTCATTTTTGCCCTCGCTATTCCTTACTGGGTATGAAGCGGGTCAATAAAGAGAGAAGAAAATGCTGCCAATTACATCGCCTTAACGCATAGGCCAAACAAAATCTGAACCACATTTCACCAATAGGCACCTCCATTCGTTCGGCACCGCGAAATATGAACCTGGCTCCGTCATCACAACCAACTCACGTGCAGAAACATCTCTGATTCCTGCTAAAAAAGGAATAGCATTCTTCAATGCCTGTAAACTTACGGTGTTTGTATCGTATGAAACCTGTCATAAAGGTTATGCATTGAGCAGCCTCTTCAACGTAGTGGTGGCGCCGGCTGAAAGGGTTTGTGTGCTCGGTCAGGCAATGAGTGATGCATCTGTTGTTGGTTGCGTTGATCTGAAAGAACTGCTGTTACTTGTATCAAATGTCGTTCCATGAGCCGCTATAGCTCGCTGAAAGTCCAGACAGATTAGTGTGCTCATTTCTGCATGGATCTTTCAGTCCAGATGTTCCTTCGTTATGAATTTCCTGGATACCTTACTCCTGATGGTATTTCATTGCGGGTGCGTCTACCCTTCGGTGTCTCGGATTACTAGATGCCCGAAGAGAGGCCGGTGTCTGGAGCTTGCTTCGCTCCCCGTATTTTCCCGGACGTTCTTGCTCCTAGTATTCACAAATCCTTAATATGGCCAAAGTGTAAACCAGAAATCCATTAGAACATAACTAGACCAATCCTAACTGAACAGCAAATTATATGTTAAACTAGCTCCTAGCTTACAGATATGACTAAACGTAGTGCTCCGCTGAAATGTAAGAGGCAAAGATAACCATATCAAGACCGTGACGGAATATTAACCCTGCACATTCTTAACAATCATTGGAAACTATTGCTCTGTATACCACCTATTGTCACGACCCGGATAACTATGGGCCGGGACCGGCACTAGGCCCCAGGTAAAGCTTAAGGCCGCCCGAGGCCCGTTAGTGAAGCCTAAACTCTAACTGCTACTAACACGCAGTCAATGAGACCAATGAACGTAAATAACAGTAAGAGCCCATAGCCAGTGCGGTTTGAAATATAATTATTAATTAACAATCCAGGCCAAATTTAAATATATCAATTGAATTTAATTTGGGCCAATTACGATAAGTCATAGTTCAGAATATGGGTATGATCTAAAATATGCCTACGTCCTAATACTAGACAGATGTCATCCAAAAGAACGCAACCGGCATGGCCCGTAATTAAAATGACACAATCCTATAACTAGCGCGGATTTCAATAACAATCAGATACTAGAATAAGTTAACTAGCAGTTCCAAATTTCTAAATAACAAGAAATATAGAAGTTTACGATTTATAAGACTCTGCGGAGAAGATTGCAGAGGTCTTACCGTTAAGATCGTAACTATCCCCTATGAACTGAGAAGTTTGGGAGAGAAGGAGGGGGTGAGTTTTGTTCCCAAACTGCAGTGAAAATAAACTAATAAACAATACACACCAACGATTTACAGTCACACCAAAATGGCGCCCTAAAGTACTGGAATGGACACACACGGTCAGGCATAATGACATAACATTAGCACACAACTAAAACAATATCATCTTTCCATTATAATCACAACACGTGGAGAATTAGTGCAGTGGAGTCCACCGAACCCCGATGAGCGCGTCCTCCACTGGCCGCACCTCTCTCACATGGTGCACTAGCGGAGCCGAATCCCCCATGACTGCCGAGCCGGTCTATATCTCTCACCTTGACCAGCCCTCGCATTGTTTTTCCATTCCTTCTCTATGCTTTTTCCAATACCACAGGAGGTAACCCGGTCGTCTCCAGTCCAAATCTAGACATCAGGCCGCTGCACAACAGGAGGCCACCCTCCGTGCTTGCGCGGATCAGATCTATAGGACTCTATTATCAGGTGCCGGCCCAATAAAGAGAAACCGGAACCTTGTGAGGTTTTTCCCACTAATCACACAAGATCAAACGCAGCTGGTGCACACGGGCGCCGATCTCGACGCCTTCTACCGCGCTAAATTCATAAATCATGTTCACGGCACTCCATATCACATATACCAATTCGCTTACAAACCCGTGGTGACCCACTGCATCCCAATTCAACACAAACAAATCACAGATGTTCACAGCAACAGATAATCAAACGAATTCTGCCAAATGCACAATTATATAAGTATAATTACGTAATGGGGATCGACCACATAAATAACTATTATGATTAAAATACGTCATAATATTTGATAAATATGAAAAAAAGTAATAGTTATAAATAAGTGTTATGCAGATGCAAATGTGTTATACGTGCATGATCTTATCATTACTGTCACAGTCGATAGAGAGCATAAGGTTTCTAAGCTTTTGATTCTGTCCTGGATGAGCCACTAGATGGAGCCCGGGCTGATCTAAGAAATTACACAGAACGACCACAAAAAGAATTAATTCTATCAAGACAAAATATTTATTCAACGCACTTAAAAATTTATTTTATATTCTGAACTCTCTAAGTAATAAATAATGGTAATATACATTTCTTTTCTAATAATAATTTACTTCCTTCTAAATTGTATTTATATCCTTACCTTGAATTTATTTATTATTTATTGTTTATTTTTTTTTTCCTTTTTTTTTCTTTTTTTTTTCTAGCACCGAAATTTTTATTTATATTCTAGTACGCCCGGATATTCTACCGAAATTTCGGCAGCATCTCCCCTAAAAATTGGACTATCCACTTGTTAAAATATCAACAATATATCTAATATTTTCCAAACCACAGCCCATCCGTCGGGCAGTCAATCAATCAAATTTCCCATCCTCCATCAATCTTCAACATCACCACACAATTAAAATTATACATTACAATACATTATATCTAAACTACCTTAACTAAATCAACAATAAAATTATAAAGCTATTAACTACTCACATTTACCAATTTAAATTAACTACATTAATTAACTACAAATAATAAGATTACTTTAATTAACTAACATTAACTTAGCTAGATTAATTAATTACAAATGATAATAACATTAATTTCATTATCTAATATTACTAAATTAATTAACTTCAAATATTAATTTAACTTTAAATAATAAAATTAATAATTGACTAATATTACTAACACTAGCTTAATTAATTAAACTAGCTACAAACAATTAACTACAACTAACTTAACTAATTAATTACTAACACTAATTACTAACTAACACTAACACTAACTTGACTAACTGAATTAACTACAAACCATTACTTTTATTCACTAAAACTAACTTAACTAAATAAATCAGCTAATTTCATTCACAAATCTTAAAATTTTACCCAAATTTATAGTGTTGTCGGAATGCGATTAACCGGAAATGGGGCTGGCGGCGTGGAGAGAAGCGGAGCAGCAGGCACGGTGGTGGCGCGACCAAGTGAAGGCTGTGCTGCTGCCGTGCGCTGAGCGATCTGGCAGAGGGCGGAGCTGCTGGCAGTGGCGCGCGACGTGGGAGGCGTGAGCTGCTGAGCTGCTGGTGTCTCGCCAGGGACACAAGCGGAAGTGAGGGAAGAAGGGAAAGTGAGTGAGGAGAGATGAGGCGTGTGCTGGATATAGAGGGAGAAGAGCTTTCTAGATGGTTTGGGTCGAACCGGTTCGGTTCGGCCTAAATCTTCGATTTTATAACTGGTTTACGGCTTTTTCAATCGGTTTTCGGTTCGGTTTCTCACAGTATTCACATTAAAATATTAATATTAATTTCTAGGCTGTCGGTACATTAGATTTAATTGGAAAATCTTTGAAATATATAATTCGGGTTGTTTCAATCAATTAATTAACAATTTATATTAACCTACAAGCATGTTTCAATGATATTTTTTAATTGTTCTATATCTAATTACTTGTCTAAACCTTAAATTATAAGGCCTCCTAACTTTTTTTTTATTTATTAAAATTCCTAAATTAACTTACATAAATATTAGTTAGAAATTCTTATTTTGATATCAAACCTTCTAGCCATAATTATTGTTCATAAAATATATCTAACAATATTCAAAATTAAATTGCATCTTACAATATGCCACTAACTAATTCCTAGCAAGAATGATACCTGATTAATTATTTATTCGAACTCAATTTAATTTAATCAAACTAATAATTTTAAATTTAGAATTTATACCAAAAATGGGGAATCGGTCTTAGTACGTACCAATTGAGAATTGGGTGACGATTCCATGATCAGCGTGAAGAGGAGAGGATTCTGCCTCTTGGGACCCGCCAGAGTGTCACCGGCCGATCGCCGAACCGCCGCTGCCCATGGTGGTCAGGAAATCGCACCTCGTCGGCACTTCATGAGGCTTGCATCATTCTACTCGAAATGTCATGGGGAACTCTGATTTGATGTCCGTTTGTCGAGTCAGTGGCCCGTTTGGCCGGAACGAGCTCCGACAGCCGCTTGGTGCCTCCATCAACGGTGGTTCACCATCTAAGTCCTATCGTTGGAACTGAAGGAAGGGAAATGTTCAGGTGACCAAGAGGAGCCGTTTGGAGGTCTCCTTACTGATTGCCTTAGCCAATAACGGCAAGAATCACCGGAAAAAGTTATCGCACGGTGTCGCACGGGCTCCTGTTGTGACCCTTCTCGTTTTAAGCACTATTTCCACGAAGCAAAGCCACATATGGCTTCCTCTCGATGTGCTCTCCGATTTAGTGTCAAAGCTCGTCAGATTTGGTGGCCGAAGGCTGGAGATTGAAGGAGAGGCGGAGAAGAAGAAGAAGAAGAAGAGAAAAAGAAAGAAGAAAGGCAGTTCTAGAGAATTCTAGGCCATTCCGATTCGATTCGAACCGGTTTCGTCTAAATCAGCGATTCGATTCGATTTTCTTTTGGTTTACAGATTTTTCACCTAATTTTTGAAAAATTCAAGCTGGTTAACGACCCGATTTAACAACAATTAAATATTTTTTTGTATAATCTCATTGGTCGAATTTAAAATTTAGTTTTTAAATAAAAATTCTACGAAATTAAATTTTCGGATCGTTTCCGAAGAGGAGGATACGTTGTTTAATTAATTTATTAGAATTTAGAAAAAAAATTAAGAATAAATTGCAATAAAATGATACTACAAATCTAATAGTTGGTGATGGTGGTGATTCGATTTTTGAGACAGCATCAGGAGTTATTGGAGAAGAGAAGCTAAAGAGTTTTCTATAGTTTTTTTCGCCTTTGATTGATCGATTGGAAGGAGGAGAAGCCAAAAGAAATGACCTTTTTGTCAGTTCATTTTATTAATATTTTTAGTCCATGTGGCAGTCTATTTGGCATCCTATTTGGTGCACAATCAACAGTTCAAAATAAAAAAGTGGGACCCAATCGTCCTATAGTAATTTCCGGCAACCTACGCATGTAAATTTCACTTAATTATCAAAAAACTAAGAGTTTATTCACCAAACTGTAAACTTTTTCCGTTCATACACTAAAATAGAAATTTTCGAAAAGTTCATACACTAAAATTGAAATTATCCCGTTTTCTCAAAAACAAAAGGTTTCTTATACATCTTTGTATTAATTTTTAAGTTGTTTTACCATTTTAAATTATTTGTACAAGTCCCAGGTAACTTCATACATATGTATGTGATTGTAATGATAATGGATGGAGAACTCTTGGATAAAAATTAAAAAAATTGATAATAAAGGGCAAAAAGGTCAAACTTAGTTTAATTGGGTTAATTTGGTTTTCAGTTTTGAACTGGTTTTATCCATTTTTTAGGTCTTTTGACTTTACATGTCAAACAAAACAGATCGACTACCAATTCGTAGTTGAACCGATTGATCTAGTCCGATTTTCAAAACACTATCTACAAGATATAAATGTGGAAAGTAGAAATAATGGCATTTTCTAAAATGTCCTTAATGAAATTATATATATCCTATACATCCTTAATCATGCTCAATAATCATGGTCAATTAATATGGCTAGCTATTTTAATTAATTTAATTAATATGAATTATTTAAAAAATTAAATTAATATAATTATTCATATGAAGTAGTTAATTTAATTAATATGATTTATGTTAAATAATCAAATTCATATGATTAACTATTTTAACTAATTAATTTAATTATTATGATTTATTTAAAATAATCAAATTCATATCAATTCGTGGTTGAACCAGTTGATCTAGTCTGATTTTAAAAACATTCTCTATAACATAAAAATGTCGAAAGGAGAAATAATGACATTTTCTATGATGTTCGTAATGAAATTATATATATACTACATATACTTAATGCTAGTCAATTAATATTGCTATCTATTTTAATTAATTTAATTAATATGTATTATTCAAAAAATTAAATTAATATTATTATTCTTATCAAGTAGTTAATTTAATTAATATGATTTATGTAAAATAATCAAATTCATATGATGAACTATTTTAAATAAATAATTTAATGATTATGATTTATTTAAAATAATAAACTTAATATGATTATTTAATTTAATTAATTAATTTAAATAATATGTTTTTTTTTTTTGAAACTTAATAATTCATTAATAATGAATATAAGTTAAGTACATCATAATATTCTTATGTTTGGAGATGTTCTTAATCTTAGCAAATGATATTAATCTTTTGGATAAAAACTGGTCCATTTTCAAATAGGATGACAAAAGAAGTCATCCTCAATATTGTCCCAAATTTTTCTTTTTGAAACTTGTTACAACTGACACTCATAGAAGAGTTTAATATATCAAATTTTAACAGAGGAATAGGCCATACTACCAGGCTCTATTTGTAAGAGAAACTTACCTGAACTTGAAAATCTGAAATCTTCAACCACAAGCAACCAACAATCCATTTTGTCTTTTGAATTGCTCGAGAAATAAAATATCCACATAAAAATTTCTCAATAAAGAGGAATAACCCCATGAAAGGAGATAAACTAATAACCCCACTAAGAGGGTACCAAAAGATCTATCATCTCAGAGACTAAATGCAAATTTGTTCCAAATGATCATAGGTTTGAAAATTATTAGAAAAAAAATTAAACAAAATAAAGAAAAACATAGAGAGTGATGAAAAGAAACCATCACCAACCAAAGAAGATGATCGACGGTGGTTTAGAAATACAATCTAGAAGAACACAAAAAAGGGAGCTAGAGAGAGAGACGGCTAGGGTTTTTAATAATATGATTTATTTTAAAAATTAACAAATGTTCTCTTTTTGTTCATGGTGCAAGTTCCTAAATCCTCTTGTTCATGGTGACAATTTTTTACAAAAACCTAGCCACTTAACTATAGTCTATTAATTTGTTTTAAACCCTAGTCTTATTCATCAACATCATTTTGATTCTTTACACACCGTTCATAACCATTTTTGTTTTAAGCCCCACTATTTTTATAAATTTTAAATCTACATTAAAAACTCTTAATTCTTAATGATCGAGAGTACAAGCAATACCAATGATGCTCATCCCTCTATTAAAGATGTGTATGTAAGTTTGAATCTGGAAGAAGAGTAGGGACATAGATTTAGGATGGTCCAGGAGAGGAGGAAGCATAAGAAGAAAATCGATAATTTTGTATTGTCGGTCGATTACTAACTAATGAACCAGTTAATATAGTGGATTTTAAAACTACTATTGCGAAAGTTTGGAGACCAGTGATGAGATTGATAATGAAGGATTTGTAGAACAATCATTTTATATCCCAATTTTTTCATCAAATAAACCTTGATAGAGTGTTAAATGATGGACCTTGGATTTTTTTTTTCAAAACCTAATTATTATGAAAGCTTTGGCACCTAGAGAGAATCCACAACAAGTTGAACTGACAATGTTGGCTTTTTATATCCAAATTCACGATCTTTCACATGGATTTATATCAAAACATGTCGCAAAAAATGGAGGTAATGATATAGGAGAATTTTAAAAGTCAATGCAAAAAATTTCACTAGTATTTAGAGAGAATATATGCGTATTCGTGTGAAACTGGATGTGCATCCAATGCAAAAAAAAAAAAAATGAGGGCGAATGGGCATAGATCACTTTCAAATATGAAAGGCTACCCACATTCCCTTTTTCCTAGGGAATGTTGGGTCATTCTGATTGATAGTGTCGAAAGCTTTTCATGACTCAAGGAATTTAAAGGGAGCAATTAGCATAGGGGCCAAAGATGAGAGTGAATTGTCAGAGATCTAATGTTGCTCATGCTCGATGGTTATGGTCGAAGAGAACAATGGATATTAGTAGTTTATTGAAACAAACGAAATCGTGATTTTAAATGCTTAGATCGAGTAGGCTAGATATACAGTTCAAATTATTTTTTAATGGTTCAAAAGCATGATATTTTTATTAAAAGAAACTAGATTTTGTAAAGCTTTTAATCCAAGGAACCATAAAGATTTTTAAACAGGGAGACACATCAGTTTCAAATCACTCAAAGCTATTTTTAACATTTAAAAATCCATTTTTTTTTTCAATTACCAATTATTTCAAAAAGTTAAGAAATAACAATTGCTTCAAACAGTAAAACCTTTTTCTAAAATTTTATAAAATTGGTCTTGCATTTTTTTTTAAATCAAGTAGATTGGATTTTAAAATAATAAAATGAAATTGGGATATAATGTTATATAGCAAAAGTTAAAAGTCAGTTTACAAAGTCTAACGTTTCCCTTTTTATACTTTAAAGCATTAGGTATACTATAAGAGTCAAATCCAAAAGAATTTGACCCAAACACTACAACAGTAATATTAATCATTAAAATTTGCAAATGCATATAAATTTAACTTAAAAATCAAACCAAGTACCATTCATGTAATACCCCTCCCCGGTCCACCCATAAACCCGAATGAACCGAGTCGAGACGTTACAAACTGGTTGACTGTATGGTCTGACATGCTGAAATCATACCGGTCGAGACGTTACAACTGTTGATCGTAGTGTCTGACATGCTGAAATCATAAGTATATTTGAATATAAATAGCTTGCTGATGTTATATAACAAAAATAATGTAATTTAATTTACAAAACATGATACCTAGTTTTTTTACAAAATGAAATGGGCCTAACTGAGTGCCCTGTATGTGCCCTGTACATGCCATAAAAGATCAACAAGAGTATCTACCCTGAAGACCGAGTCTTCTACAGATGAACTGCAGCAGTTGTAAACGGACCCTCTACAGACCAGTCTCAAAACCTACGAGTTAAACAGGTAACTCGCTGAGCAAAGAAAGCTTAGTGGATATCTCAACATAAAAAGAAAGAATAAAGCACATACATGTATAGAAATAACCATGTAAACGCATCTGGATAATTAAGCATATAAGCACATATAGCATGATACTTGCTGTTTATTATGCTGTATGAGTCATGAAATCTGTATGGCTCCATAAGGTTATAGCGAAACCGAGGTGATAAGAAAACTGTATAAACTGGATGAATACTGTATCGAAAGTGATAAGAAAAACTGTATGAAACTGGATGAATACTGTATGCTTGGGCTGCTATGGCCATATAATCATATCCACTCAACGGCCTGTAGCCGAGTATCCAACTGTCTGTATGAGGTGCAGATCTGCTATCCTATGTCGCGACATGGTCTTATCTACATGGTTTCTACCTAACCTCAATGGAGCATAATGTTGATGTGGCACTGGTATAACACAACATCACATTAATAGTTCATAACTCATATTCATAACTTCATAAATCATCATGTTTACTTGATTTCACATCATTTGTATGCTTTCATATTGTTTTGATACATGTTCTAATGTTCTCTTTTTGTTTTAGAATGATTGGATGCATACAAGGTGAGCAAAGGAATCAAATTGCATTGAAAATGAAGGCCAAAAGTGCATGACAGTGCAAGTCGCGAGCGCGCCTTGCAAGGTCGCGAGCGCGTAAGTGCAAGAATGAGAGACAGTATGTTTCTGGCACAAGTCGCGAGCGTGAGAATGGAGGTCACGAGCGCGAGTGTGTCTCAGGTGAAGGTCGCGAGCGCGAAGATGGAAGTCGCGGTCGCGTAATAGATAGTGAGTTATCGGGCACAAGTCGCGAGCGCGTACTTGAAAGTCGCGAGCGTGAGAAGTGCCAAATGAGAGACAGTGAGTTCTCAGGCTGAATTCGCGAGCGCGCGATGAAGGTCGCGAGCGCTTACAGGCCAAGGGCCAAGTACGCGAGCGTGCACTTCAAAGTCACGAGCACGATAAGTGCCAAATGAGAGTCAGAGAGTTTCAGGTGAAAGTCGCGAGCGCGAGAAGGCAACGCGAACTCGAAATGCTATTCGCGCGCGCGCTTTCAGCCTGCACTATCTGTACTCTTTTGGTCATATCTCTCAATATACAACTCCAATTTGGATGATTCAAAAACCCATGTAAAGCTAACACATAAAGCTAACACAATAGAGGAACAAATAAATCTTCTATGACACTTCCTAAATTCCATCATTAAATTGGGGTCAAAAAATCAAGATGAAGTATACTAGTGTGATACGGGAGCGCAATTTCCAGCAAAACCTGTTTCAACATAAACTCATATTCACTTCATTTATTCAATACTTTCCCCTGTTCCTCCCTGTTTCTCACCATTACCAGTCTCCACCACTCAACATGAAGCAATGTATTGTTCTCATAGCACACACCACACAATTCTCATGCAAAGAAAATGGAAAATAATAAGAGATATCAAACCTTTACTCAAAAGCTTGAGCCTCCTCTTTAAGCTTCTTTTTCTCTACACTCCTTTGAACTCCCTTCACCTATAAATAAGAATTCTTTAATGATTCTAAATAATAGCACCAAATGATTCAATTTATGAACTTCAAGAAGGGTTTACTTTACTTGGTAGAAGAAGATTGAGTTAAGGGCTTAACTACCATGAAAATTGAAGGAAGGTGGAAGAGGAAAGGAAGAAAATGAAAAAGATGAAGATAAACATGAAAATGGAAAGTGAAAATGAGTATTAAGCGGGTAGGCCATCAAAAATCAAAGGAATTTTAAATGGAAAACTTCCTAAATGGTACCGTCGAAATTGTAAAAAGGCTACAACTTAATACCGCAAACTCAATCTTTTAATGCAAATCAATCCTCAACCCATGTGCTTTAATCTTTTTCTCTCATCAAGTAACTCCACTTAATAACCATTCTACCCCAACCGGTTTGGTTTCAACTCGACTCAAACTCGACTACTCAACTCTATGCTAAGACTCGACTCGGTAGGATGTCACAAATTCTCCCTCTAAATAAAAAACTTCGTCCCGAAGTTTTACCTGTTTGTTGAACAACTGCGGATACTGTTGTCGCATGGTGTCTTCAGATTCCCAAGTTGCTTCTTCTGTCTTATGATTCCTCCAAAGGACTTTCACCAATGCTATCTTCTTGTTCCGCAATTATTTAGTTTCTCTGGCTAAGATCTGAACTGGTTCTTCTTCATAGGTGAGATCCGGCTGAATTTCAATCTCTTCTGCTGATAACACTTGCGATGGATCTGATCTGTATCTCCTTAACATGGATACGTGAAAGACATTATGAATTCGATCTAAGGTTGAAGGTAACTCTAGGCGATAGGCTAATGGTCCTACATGTTCAACAATCTCGTATGGACCAATGAACCTAGGGCTAAGCTTACCCTTTCGTCCAAACCTTAGGCCTTAGGATCTTTTCCATGCGTGAAAACTTTCAGGAAATACCTTCATTCACCAACCGAGTACTCAATATCCTTTCTCTTTAAATCAGCATAAGACTTTTGTCGATCACTTGCTTCTTTCAGCCGTTTTCTGATGATTTCCACTTTCCCTTCTGTTTCTCTAACCAAATCTGGACCCAAAATCTTCTTCTCACTCAGTTCTATCCAACATACAGGTGTCCTACATTGTCTACCATACAATGCTTCATATGGTGCCGTCTTAATGCTTGATTGGTAGCTGTTGTTGTAGGCAAATTCCATGAGAGGTACATATCTGTCCCAACTGCCTTCAAATTCTATAACACATGATCTCATCAATAACACTGATCTCAATCATGTTCTTATAGGATCTGATTTACTCCTTCGCTGATTGGGCCATCTGTCTCGAGGATGAAATGCAGTGCTGAACGCAATTTCGTTCCTAATGCCTTCCTGCAGGTTTACCCCAACAACTTTCGATAGTAAACCTTGAGATCACGAATCCGATGATAATGGAATGGGATGGAACTCCATGTAGTCGAACTTATTTCGCTGCACCATAAATGTCATTGCTCTCAACTTGTCCATAGATCTAGATCCATGCTGATCTGGGTAGAAAGTGCGCGGACTTAGGTTAATCTGTCCACGATCACCCATATGGCATCATGCTTCCGCTGCCGTTCTGAGGTAATCCAGTAACAAAATCCATCGTGATCTGATTCACCACTTTCCATGTTGGCACTGTTATTGGATGAAGAAACCCAGCTTAGGCAGTTGATGGGTTCTGCTTTGACTTGTGTTGACATGTTAAACATCTTGTTACAAACATTTCCGATATCTTTCTTCAATGCCCGGCCCCACCAATAGCCTATTCTTCAAATCTTGATACATCTTAGGATACTACCTGGATGTATTGTATATGGACTGTTATGAGATTTCATGCAAGAATCTTTTGTCTAAGCTCCCCTATTCTGTGGGTTAACAACTTTGTCTTCACTGAATAAGACTCCACTGTTATACCAATCTGGGAATTTCCCCACCATGATTCTTCTTGTACTTGCTTTACGCCATAGTGCTATGTTTGTGCATTTCTTTCTTCTGTTGCCTCTGCAACTTCCTGAACCCAAAGATGGCCTGTCTTGCGATCTGTCGCTAGAATTAACTCCCTGCTGTTGCAAAATCCATGCTTAATTCTACATGAGCTCTCAAAGCAAACAATGATTTCCCGGCTGCATAGGGCATCAGCTACCACGTTAGCTTTGCACCGATTGCGTTAATTAATGACATAATATAATTAGCCGAATTCTGCATCCACCTTACCGTTGTCTTTGGTAATCATAATTAGCCAGAATCTGCATCCACTTCCGTTGTCTTGAATTCAAGTCTTTCTATGTCAATAAATACTTTAAACTCTAATGATCTGTGTAAATGTAACACTTTTCACTGTACAGATAATGCCTCCATACTTTGAATGCTAGAACAATGGCTGCCAGTTATAAATCATGGGTTGGATAATTCAATTCATGTGGCTTCAAGTGTCTGGATACATAGGCCGCCACTTTCCTGTCTTGCATGAGTACACATCCTAACCCAGTATGAGAGGCATCACTGTAAATCTCAAATTCTTTACCTGACACTGGTGGGTCAGCACTAGTGCTTCAGTCAACTTTTTCTCTAAAGTGTCAAAACTCTGCTAACACCTATCATCCCATTGAAATACAACCTCTTTCTTCAACAATCTTATTAATGGTGATGCAATGATGGAGAATCCCTTTACGAACCTTCTATAATAGCCGGCTAAACCCAAAAAAATTCAGACTTCTGTGACATTCCTGGGTGTCTCCAATCAACAATAGCTTCAATCTTCTTAAGATCCACTCTGATACCCTCCAATGATACCAGATGTCCTAAGAAAGAAACTTCTTCCAGCCAAAACTCACACTTACTGAGCTTGGCATAAAGCTGTTTATCCCTCAGTGTCTGAAGTACAATCCGTAAATTCATGTTCAACCTTGTGCTCTGGAGTAGACCAATGTATCTATAAATACCAGCCCCACAAACGTGATCCAGATAGGAATGAACAACGCGGGATTCAGAGATCATGAAAGAACTGCGGTGCAATTTGTAGAGACCGAATGGGCATATTGACTAAAAATTCATAGTGACCATATCGGGGTCACTGAATGCCAGTCTTAGCGATATCTTCTTCCTTTAATCCGAACTGATGGTATTCCACGACCTAAGGTCGGATCTTAAAGAAAAAACAATACCTGCACCTCTTCCTCGCGACATTCCGGACGTTTTAAGTACCATATTGGCATACTTTCAATGGATACTTGTTCTTGATTGTCAGTTTGTTCAGTTGTCTGTAGTCAATGCACAATCTGAATGAGCCATCTTTCTTCTTGACAAATAATACCGGTGCTCCCCAAGGTGATACACTGGGTCTGATAAAGCCTTTATCCAAGAACTCCTGTAACTGAATCTTTAACTCTTTTAACTCTGCTGGTGCCATTCTATAAGGTGCAATTGATATTGGTGCTGCTCCAGGATAGACATCTATGGTAAACTCCACTTCCCTCCTTAGTGGTAACCCTGGTAATTCTTCTGGAAATACATCTGGATAATCACACACTGTTGGTATGTCACAATTCTCAATGCAAAGAAAAATGCAAAATAACAAGAGATATCAAACCTTTAACTCCAAAAAGGCTTGAAAGCCTCCTCTTTAAAGCTCTTTTCTCTAACCACTCTTTGAACTCCCCTTCACCTATAAAAAGAATTCTAGAATTCTAAAATATAGCACCAAATGATTCAATTATGAACCTTCAAAGAAGGTTTAACTTAAGCTGGTAGAAAGAAGAATTGAAGTTAAGGCTTAACTAACCATGAAATTGAAAGGAACGTGAAGAGGAAAGGAAGAAAATTGAAGAAGATGAAGGAATAACACATGAAAATGGGAAAGTGAAAATGAGTTATTACGGGTTAAGGCCATCAAATCAAAGGATTTTTATGGAAACTTCTAAATGGTACTCAATTGTAAACCAGGCTACAACTTAATACCCAACTCAATCTTTTAATGCAAATTCAATCCTCACCCATGTGCTTTAATCTTTTCTCTCAATCAAGTATCCCATCTTAATAACCCATTCTAACCCCAACAGGGTACCCCAACCGGGTTTGGTTCAACTCGACTCAACTCGACTACTCAACTCTATGCTAAGACTCAACTCGGTAGGATGTCACAATTCAAGATCATAAAAATGTCAAACACTCAAATAATTTATAATTTAAAAGTATTATGTCCTTTTAGACTAAGGTTTGGAGCACATCCGACTATAGAAACTCGACGAGCTAAAAAGGAACTTCGTTAGAATTTTATGTTCATACTCATAGGGTTAGGTCTAAATACTTTAGAACAACAACCTACAATGATTCTAAGAATTTTTATTTTTATTATTATTATTATTTATTTTATGGAAGGACTTTTGTTTAAACCATCGCTTTTCCCAAGTCCATCAAGCTAAGGACACAGTCTTCATTGGAAAGAGTGCATTGGTTGATCAGGCCACTGCACTTCCTTCCAATTTCTCCTATGTTTCCGAAGCTTTATGAGGGAATCATTGGTTGATCAGGCCACTGCACTTCCTTCCAATTTCTCCTATGTTTCCGAAGCTTTATGAGGGAATCTTAAAATATTATCTATTTATAATTACATTTAAGTTCCACCACTTAATTTTTCCTTGTTTCTATGAAATCACGAATCTACAACCATTTTAGTGCAAAGTGCGTCCACCTGCACCAAAACATAATTCATCTCCTTTGTTGGTTATTTTCGATCCCAACATCGAGAAAGGGTCAGACATCTACAAAATCTTAATTCCTTTAAATTTTGAATCGCTAGTCCTTAATGCTAGCTTAGAAGCAGAAGGATAATTGTGTTAGATAAGATGGAAGCCCTTGTGTTCTGCAATTACTTACTAAGGCCCTAACTTTCGCACTGATACCACCTTTGTCACGACCCATTATCTTGAGCCGGACCGCACTAGGACCTAAGTAGGCTTAAAGCCACCAAAGCCCATAGTAAGCCAAAAAAAATATACTAAACAAACTTCCTGTTCAATAGAAATGGCCTTAGGCTCAATATTATCCACGTACACATATCATAAATCTAGGGCTTGCTTGGCCCGTATCATCGTACTCAATAACAGATCAATTTTCAAATTTCTCTAGGCTCATATGAATGTATTACATAATAGAACTTTAATAAATAATACATCAATAAGTTCTAAATTTTTTATACATAATTATCGTAATTGCAGAACAATCTAAGAATTTAAAATTCTACTTCAATACACTAAACGATATTAATCAAGGTTTCATTTTCAACATTTCCTCTAGATGTCAGGTGGCAAAGAATCACGAGATACTAGAAGACTTGTAACCTGAAAAAATATTAAGGCAGGGATGAGCACCTAATGTAACATCCTGGATCTAAAACACCATATCATGATCATACATCTGTATTTATGAACATGACATATGCGACATGAATGTGTATACACATGCATTTGCAATTGATTTGTAATAAATGATAGGCCATGATATGCCTAAACACAACTTGCACATAAGCATTTGATAAGAATGTGAATATGCAAATGCATAATTTAAATAAGCTCTGAACCCGAAAACTTGGCACTCTATCTTAGACATAGAGGGTGCATATAAGTTCTTTAAAACCTTTTCGGTACACCTATATATGGTGTTTATGAATCAGTTGACTCAAGTGAGAATAATGTGCTATTATGGAGAATTATGTCTATTTTGGTGATTAGATTGATTAAAACTATCTTAACGTGTTAGTAAGAGATTGTTAATCACAACATTATAAGTTAATTAAAGTAGAAAATGATTATGGAGAATAATTAGAAGAAGGTTAAGCGTGCTCTAGTTATAGAAATGAGAAGCTAGCACGTGAAGCAACTTAATTAGTGTTTTGATTAAGAACATAACAATTTGGTGTTAAATCATCAAAGATGTTTAGTTAAGGCCTACATGAGATGAATTAAGTGTTGATGGAGGATTGCAGATTTAATTAGCATAAAAGAAAGTTATGATGATAAGTGTGGGTAAAAGCATGAATATGCATGACTTAAAGGATTTAAAAGGGAATAAGGAGTCATGTGCCTTGCACATGATATGTTTATATATATTAAGCATAAGTAGATGTAAGAGTTAAAAGAACAAAAGCAAAAGAAAGGAGAGGAAGAAGAGGCTGACACCTAAGGAAGAAGAAGGAGAAGAAGAAATCTTAAGGAATTGGAAATCCTACTTGATTTTCAAAGGATTTTTATTGGAAATCATCTAAGGTAATCCAATCTTCATTTAGTTTATGTTATTTTCATTATTTGGAGGAGTTTGGGTTACGGTTTCAAAGTAGAGAAATTGAAGGAGAGATTAATTCTCATGTTAATAAGTGAAGTAAACATGATTTAAGTTGTTAATTAGTTGTTATTGAGTGAATAACATATGAATTGAGCTTTAAATTTAATTGAATTGAGAAAGTCATACTCAAGGCTAAGAAAGAAGGTTCTGTTAGTTTGAAATGATCGCAGAAATGATCATTTCGAAAAGAAAATCATACCTGAGGCTAAGGATGGAGGTTCAGCCAACACAAGATGATTAGGGAGATTATCATTTCGTTTTGAATTGCTGAGTTTAGTTAGTTAATTAAGCATTCTAATAATGTTATTAAGTATTGGTTTGGAAGGAATTGTGATTGAATTGAGATTTTCATAGTTGTATGGTTATGAAAGTTTAAGGAACTTAAGAAATATTCATTATTAGTGTAATATTTGATGAATTTTTAATAATATTAATTGTTGAGTAGTTGAATGGAGTTGAGATTACGAGATTGTTAAGTGAGTGTTGGAGAATATACAGGATTTTTTCGGGAGTTCAAAATGCAAAGAGAAATAAAAACATTAAGCACTCAGGCCATGCACACTAAGTGTTTGATTAAATGCCAAAATGAGTATTGAGGTGCTTGCTTACTCATATAGGTAAAAGAGTCCCAGAAGGGAGTGAAGAAGGAGACTCTTCCAGGCTTTGATACCACTGCCTTATATACTATGAGTAAAGCATTTAATATTTAATTGTATATAAAGAATGAATGCTTTTAACATTTGTTATGGCGCCTGTCGTATTTGATATCCTACAATGAAAAGAACATGATTCTTATCCTGGAAAAGGCAAACTAAGCAAAAAAAAAAAAAAAAAGGTATTCTTATCCTGGAAAAAGGCAAACTAAGCAAAAAAAAAAAAAAAAAAAAAAGGTATGTGCTATCTTAAGGCCAATTAGCCTAATATATGATGGATGTTTATTTGTGATATCTGTTATGAAAATACACTGTGTTACGTATTTGATGTTCTATTTTGAAAGGAGTGTGATGTGGTAATAAAAGGGTGACAATTAAGCAAAAGGTTTGTATTACTTTGAGGCCTATAAGCCTAATCTGTGAGTGCAATTTTGTTAATTCTGCATCTGAGATAAACGGAAGTTATGATTGTCATTACCAACTCAAAAATCTGATCTGTATCTCGAGCTGTGTGCTCATAATTTAAATCTAGAGCTGCATGCTCATAAATCTATTATCTAGAGCTATAAGCTCAAATCTGTATCTGGAGCTGCGCGCTCATAATTCTGAAATCTACAGCTGCATGCTCAAAAATCTGATATGAAAGTTGGCTAGCTAAATCTGATATCTGAAATCTATTATCTGATACCTCGGGGGCGAGTTGGGTTTGACAAGTCATAATATAAATAATCTGACGATCATCTGCATCATATTTTTGGAACATATCTCTATAGCATCGTATCTATGATGCCTTGAATGACTATGATCGTATCTATGATGCCTTGAATGACTATGATTTTTGTCAATGGGTATGATGTGATATCTGCACACTATTGCTGTGAATGATTTGATGAATGACTATTATTATCTGATAATTGTTGATGTCGGGCATTAATGGCTCAAGGAGTTAAAGATGATTGGATTATTGGAAGTCACTAGGTTCTTTATTTGATATGCTATGTTATTTCAAATAATTATTTAAGATGGTTTTTACTCACTAAGTAGCATCTCATATAAAATGCTAATGTTTTTCCAGATTTTGGCTAGGAGGCATTAGCAGTCAAACTTTCTTCTATTCAGACAGATATAAACGATACCAAGGTCGGGATCAGTTGTGTCTGCATATATCACCTCATCGGTTTGTAAATATGTTGTGTAGGAGTTAAACTCCTTAACGTCCACCATATATCAAGTAACTTTTAAATTATTTTTGGTCATGTATATATTTATATATGACTTATATATGACTGTTTGTGAAAAGTAAGAAAAAATTTTTATACTGGTTTTCACACTGTTTAACACATGATGCAACTTATATTTTTGTAAATGGATCTGTATGATATATTATGTAGCATCTTAGCACTATTTATCCTTGGATACATGGTGTTAGGGTGTTACACCTAAACTTAGTCAGTAGGTTAGTTAACCTTCTCACCCCCGCACAATCACACAAATGCATAAATAAATCAATCTAATCATTCATCTGACTAGTTATATGATCATGTAGTCAATCACACAAATGATAAAACAACAACAATCACAAATATTAACACCTTCACATAATCACATCATGTGGAAACTAGTCAGTCGGTGTCACCAAAACCCCCAATGAGCTATCCTCCCACATGGCTCACCCTCTCAAACGTGTAACTAAGAAACCGATCCCCATACATGGTCGATCGGTCTAATCCTCACTTGACTAGCCCTCTCATTTTTTACACCCTTTTTTCTTTTCTATACCAACAGGAGGCCACCCTGTGCTTTTCTATATTATATATCATCAGATGAACACAGGGGTACCGATCTCCCTATACATGGCCGACGGTATCGAAGACCGCCCTCACAAACCCGTGGCGACCCACTTCATTCCAATTCCACACAAGCAAAGCATACATGAATTGATAGCACATCACAACTATTCCAATTCCACACAAGCAAAGCATACATGAAGCACATCACAACTAATCAAACCATTTCCAATAGCAATAAATAATGCAACACAAAATAACAATTTAATGAGTAATGCATGTCTAGTTTTAGTCATGTATGCATGGATGCAAATGCAGGTGATGATGCGAATTATCTAACACTACTCATAGCTTTATAGTTTAGCTAGAAGTTGTGCTCCTCTTCCGATATCCTATTATCCGACATTTGATTCCCCAAGACCCGCAAGAAAATCTAAAGAAAAGAATTGAAATAAATTTATCATTCATGAAGCTTAACTGTTATTTCTAGATTCTGATATCAATAATATTGTATCTATTCTAATCTATACTTATATATTATATGTGTTAGCCTAAGTTCTACGTTTCAATTCGACTATTTTAGTTTTCCAAAATGTTTGATTAGTTTTGTTGTCTTTATTATTCTTTTAATTTATATTTTCTTCGAGTTTAGTCTCTTATTCCATGTCATCCATCCAACTACCTTGCTAGAAATCTGGCTACATCTCCTCTAAACCAGATTAGTCCTATTCAATTTTCACATTTAAACAATAAAACACATATATTTGTATCAACAACCCACACAACCTATCCATCGGGTGAGAAATCACTAGTCAATTTCCATCCTCCATTACTTACAACCCTACTTACTAAACACAGTTATAGTGACTACACGTAAATACCATTTCTCATCATCTCTCAATTTAAATCCACAAGCATTATCATTGCTTCTACACCTAACTCACTTATCCCAATTCATATGTGCCATAATATGCTAATATAAGTTCATTACTAAGTAGTTCTCCTATAAATTCTAATTACTGAAAATAAGGTTAGTTAATTTCATCATTTAGGTTTCTGCTACCGAAAACCGAGCAGCGTATGCCTTAAAAATAGAATTATCTACTTGCTTAAACAATAGTCATATTATCAATTAATCAATATTTCCATTCATCCCAATCACACAGTCCATCCTTCGGGCCAATCAACCATATCAATTATTCAATATTTTTATTCATCCAATTCATACAGCCCATCCTTCGGGTGAATCAACCATATAATTTTCGTCTGCCAATTCATTAATATTATAACTCTTGCATAGTACCAAATTCAATTTGGTTTCACCATAACTCAACTACAAAGTTGTAATTTAATCCATAATCTTAATATTAAATTAACCAAAGTCAAATAAACAAGCTAGATAAGCATTCGCAATCAATAATTATATGATTTCTCCTACTTAATCAATTTCTCAACTTTTCAATAATAGAATCAAACATAATTTATTTCTATAATAATAAATTATACTCATTTAAATCACAATTTGTATTTTATGAGTCAATATATATTAACTAAATCAACTAAAATAAGAACTAAACTTACTTAATAACTCTAATTAAAAATATAGCTATAAAACATGATATCAAGACTTAGAGCTTAACAAATTAAAATCGAATTGTAGAACCATGATCGTTGCGATGAAGAGGAAATTTGCCTCTCAAGGTCTCGCCGGAGCTCCGCCGCCGGTTGTCGTGCACGATGGCTAAAAAATCGTGCCCCACCAGACCATCACGAGAGTTACACCACTCTGCTTGGAATTTGATGGTGAGTTCGATTCCGGCATCACTTCAGAGAGCCAATGAGCCATTTGGCTGGAATCAAGTTAGCAGCATTTAACTTCACCTTCGTTCTTGGCGGATTTACAATACAGGGCTAGGCGTCGGATTTTATAGAGGTAAAATGATCATCAAGTGATGGGGAGTCGATGAAAAGCCTCCTTGACGGTTATCTTCACCGGTAATGACTGGAATCACTGGAAAATGTGTCGTCACAATATCGAACTCCTTATTCGCAGTTTCTTTCTATCTGACCTTTATTGCGTGAACAATGGCCATCAATGCGTTCATCTCATACAGCTCTAGAGTTTAGAGCCTTCACTCGCCGGAAACAAACACCATTTGGCCAAAAAACGAAAAGGAAAGGGGGAGGCAGCGCTGCTAACGTACAATGAAGAAGAAAGAAAAATTTTGGGTTTTTTTTCTCCTAAATTGTAATACCCTCAATTTGGGTCCTAATATTCTAATTATGTTTATAATCATTATCATCTGGATGGTTAGAATGATTGGAATTACCTTAATTTAATAATATAAGATTGTTAATTTTAAGTTACGATGCAAATTGAAGTTCAATTATGCTAAAAGAATTAAATTGGAATAAGGTTAAGTGAGCCTAAGCTATGATGATAAGAAGCTAGCATATGAAGCTCCACAATTAAGCATTATGATTTAGTACTTAAAATAATTAATATTTAATTAGGGAGTCAATTGGTATAAATTAATGATTAAGGACCAATTGATGAATATAAATTAAGGAGAATCATTAAAAGTAAAGAATATATATATAAAGATGAATTGAAAATTTGGTTAAGGTGGGATAAGGAAGGAATTTATAAAAAAGCTTAGAATTATTATGTAATCTTAAGACACAAAAGGCAAAACCCACCTCTTACTTTTTGCTTTATATTTGGCCAAGTTCATTCTTTCTTTGCCATTCTCCAACAATCCTTTCTTCTCCTTTTTCTTCTACTTCTTCTTCTTCTTCTTCTCTCATAATTCATGACTATATGGTTTGATTCATAGAAATTTGTGGTTTTAGTAAATTAGGTTTTAAGATTGGATATATAAATTGAGGGTTTTGTAACTAAATGATTTAATTAGGGTCAAAGAGGATAATAAGTTGTTTGGATTGATTTAATGGTGAACTTATGTTTTGAAATTAGAAAAGAGGAAGAGAACTTATGAATTGGTCTTTTCAATGATTTGGTCAAGTTGTGTAAGCTTGAAAAGATGATCTCTAATGGCTGATTATGTAGTCTAATGATAGTGTAAGATGAAGTAATAAAGGTTATGGGATTGAATTTCATGATTGACAGAAGGAGATAACCAAGGTAAACTTATTAAAAGGTTATTACAAGTGAGCTACCTGGAAATTCAGTCACAAAGATTGAATTAGTTAAATTAGTAAATGAAATTCAAAAAATTATGAAATATTACAAAAAAAAAAAAAAACTATGTTAGTATGTTGGGAAGGTTGTGGTAAAAGGGCTAGTGTAATGGATGATGAGAAATGGAGTTATAATTAAATGAATGTGGGTTGCGCAGTGGAAAGTCTGACTGGAAATTAGGTTTTGTGTTTGAGTTATTTAGCTATACAAATGAGCTCCAAAATTCATGAAATTTTAAGAAATTAGGTTTTTGTGTTTGGAAGTTATTTTAAGCTATAGCAAATGAGCTCCAAAATTCATGAAATTTTTTTATATAAAGTAAGCCTGAGATGTGAGGGAGATACGTTTAAAATTTTAAGACAAATTGATTTAAGAAAACTAGAGATATAGCCAAAAGGAAGGCATGCTACTCATATAAATGGAAACATTTGTATTCGCACTAGTTTGTAAAGAGTTTAGCAAATATCATTTAAGTGTTATTAAGTTCCAAGTTCCATTATTTTAGTTGTTATTTTTATATTCCTAGGATGTGAATAAGTATTGGAAATGAAATAATTCATGCCTAAATTAAGGTCATATGGTAATTGGTTAAGCATAGAGAAATTAGAGGAGATGCATGAATACTATAATCTAATGCTTAATTTGCAACTCTATAATAATATATGTATGTTTCTTATGTAGTATGGAGTTAATATGAATATTAATTTCATGCTATATCTTTTAAGAGGAGAAGGTTGGAAGAGAAGTTAATAAGTAAAAGAGAGGAGCTAGGGGAGCCTTCTAGCTAAGGTTAGTGCACTATATCTATAACTTATATTGTTGACGTGATAAGAAAAATAGTTTAAAAGAAATATTCTATGAAAAGTTGTAAAGATAAAAGCAATATGCTAAGCTTATTATTTTATGAGCTTTTACAAGAGAAAAAAAGTGATTTGTTTATCAAATGTTTATATTAAATGAAATTGAATTCAAATGTGATTATTGCAATTGTGAATTGATTATAAAGAAAGCAAATGCTAAAGTTATAGTTAAATGTGTTTTATATAAAAATAATAAAGAGCTAATTTATTAAATGTTTTATAATAGTTGGAAATGAATTTCAAAGCACTCTTTTGAATGGAAAATGGAGGATGATCTTGAAAGAATGGATATAAAAATGTTTGAGCAAAATGAAATGCTGCTAATTATGGCTAATGATTGATTTATAATGGATATGTTTAAAAGTCTCACAGCTAAATGCATGACATGGTTATTACCTGATATCACATCATTTGTTGAAGTTGATATTGTGATTGATATGGATATGCAATGAATGATATTGCAAATGATATTGTTCCCTCTTAAATGAGATTGAGATTGTTCCTCTTCTATTGATATTCATATCACATATTGAAAATGATATTGTTCCCTCTTAAATGAGATTGAGATTGTTCCTCTTCTATTGATATTCATATCACATATTGAGGTTGAGATAGTTTTGTCTTGATGAGCTCATAAGACACCAATGGCCCTTCGGATTGAGTTTGCATAAACTGTAAAGACAAATCTAATGATTGATTATTTATTGATATGACATAATATCTCCATTAAACTTATTGTTTTTGGGTAAGCAAATGAATATGATTTAATCGATATATCTACTTATCATTTCTATCTAATTGATTTATTTTCAATAAGCAAATGATAAGCGTTGACTTGGAAAAATGTAATATTGAAATTGTTTTTCATATTTAAACATTTTAATTACCCAATGGTATAGTAATATTTACGTCATGTAATTTATATAGTGCACTACTCAGCCTTATACTTAGTGGTAGTTGTTTTCTATACTATCGCAGGAAGAAGAAAGGGAGTAAGTAGGAGAATGAGCTGACAGAATGCTAAGTTCTTTTTGCAGCTTTTGGAAGGTGATCTACTGAAGTAGCTATTACCTTATGACCAAGCTTATTGGAATCTGTATGTTGTATAGAATAAAAACTAGCCACTAATATATATATTGAGCAAACCAATACAAATGAAGGTTATATAAATTTTTAAGTTATTGGTGTACATTATAAAGCTCCTGAAAGGTTTTAAATATCTCTTTTAAAACTAACTCATTTTTAACGTTGATTCTAAAGGTACAATCCAGTATGTAATATTATTTTAATAGGCTTATGGGTAATGAAATCACCAATGTATTTAAATATTTAGTTGTGTAATTTATAATAGACTTTTTAATTAAAAGCATTTTAAATTATGAAATATTTGTATATTATGTATAAAGGGAATTTATTTATGCAGTTCAGAATTTTATTATGTATGGGTTTATCATATTTATTAATTGTTTTAAAAAACCTTTAAAATTAATACAATATATGTATTTTAAATATGGAAGTCAAGTCCCTTGTAGTATGTTTTATTAGGTTCTTACACAGACTACGTGTTTAATAAACATATTACGGCTAACATGTCATGCTTTACAGTACAATAAGGTGTGACATAAACCCCAAAAGATATTTACACCTTGATTCGGTCCAATTGGATTTAGTCTGATTCAATAGAAAATTCTAGATTTCTTAACTTATTTCTAATGGTTTGATTTATTTTAATTGGTTTAATTAGGTTCTAGAATATTTCTTCAATTTACTCAATAATAATAATAATTGACTTCAGAATGATTAATTTAAATAGTAGTCATATTATTTATTTATTATTTTCATATTCATTTATTTTTAATAGATTTAATATTTAAAGCTCAATATTTATTCTTGAAAATTTTAAAAAGTTCTCGACTAGAAATTCTGATAACATATTTTTGGGCTAGAGCTCAACTTTGCGACCTTTGACTTTGAGTATAATTATCAACACTTATAGCCCATGAGATTGACAATCTGGATTTTTTATTTAATTAAAATTTGAAAGTTTTGAAAATAAAATTATGGGGTGTTGTGAATACTCAAATTTTGAGGCTCAGGGGAATAACATGGTATGTGAAACTCTTTAAATGGAGGAAAGCACGCCTGCTACAGTACCGTGCCAGGGAAAATAACAATGGTATGTGAAACTCTTTAAAATGGAGGAAAGCAACGGCTGCTACAGTCACCGTGCCCATTTTGTTTTGAACTTTGCTACAGTAATTTAAACTTTGCTACAGGCAACTGTGCAAACTGTCCACCGGAACCGAAGGCCATTTTTGGATCATTTAGCTCCGAAGTAATGCCAATATGATCTTAAAACGTCCGGAATGTCGCAACGACTCCACGGCAGGTCCGGACCGGAGGCCATTTTGGACATTTACTGAAAGTATGCCAATATGGTACTTAAAACGTCCGGAATGTCGCGAGGATCGCGAAACAGGTCCCGGAATATTTTTTTGGGACCCGGAACCGCCGGCGGCACCTGCCGCCAGACCCGTTTTGGCCTATAAAATGGCCTCTCCCCCTTCATTTTTGACACCCCCTGTCTGTGTTGACGGATGATCTTTCTCCCTCCCACACTCCTTGCGATTTCTTTACCGGTTTTTTGCATTTTAATTCAATTTTTATTATATTTTGTTATGATATTTGCACACTAAAATCAAACAAATTAATTAAAATTAATTAATATTTCCCAGCGAGGAGCTTAATCTGGAGTTAAGAGGAAAGCTGGTTTTCTGATTAAAATAGGTACGTAAACGAAACTCTGCGCTATTTAATTTTAGCAGTTCTTCATGCAATGCTTTCTCTTCTACTCCTAATAATTCTCAACTGCATAATGCCATCCATGGCATCATTAGGCAAACAAATTGCCTCAAGGTAAATGAATTTAAGCTAATGCCCCGGTTAATTAATAATCGTTTGTAATAAGCTTAAATCCGACAATTTTGGCTTAAAGGAAGCCTAGTTAATTAATAACTACGGTTCAACTGCCTATTTTCAACAAATCCGGCTTTAAGTTCAATTAATCAATAATTGTGGCTAAAAAGCCTTAATCAATCATGTTTTGACAATAAATTGTGATTAAGGCTCGAACGCGCCGATTAATTAATAATCGTGGCATTAAAGCCTAAATCGCACTGTTTGGTTGTTGTAAAATTTTGGCAAACTAATTGCCTAAAACCACATACTTTTGGCCAAAGTTCCTTAAAATCAACCATTTTGGCGAAAATGCGCCTAAAATCACATTTTTGGCAAAACAATTGCCTAAATCAAAATCATTTTGGCTAAAAGCCATTAAAACAACATTTTTTGGCAACATTGCCTAAAAAATCAAATCAATCTTTGGCAAAATGCCTAAACAAAATGCAAAGCATATCACACTTAATGCACAAAGCAATACAACACCTCATGGCACAAAGCATAACACCTTATGCACAGCCATAACACACTCATGCACAAAGCATACACACTCCAATGCATTAAGCATACCCTTCAAAATTCAAAGCCCTCTAAAAGAGGCCTATCGAACTACGTTGACTTTGATTTTCCATTCAAACGGAAGTACGTAGGCACGTCCGGGATTTCACCCCGGGCGGCAAGTCGAAATCACCAAAATCACTCAAACATTTCATTAATCCCTCATTTACCTTGCAAAACATTCATTCATCGGTTAGTTTATCAGCATGACATAGTCTCGGGATCCATCTCGGGTTTGCATACCATGCTTTACACATTGGGATAATTAATCTAGTAACTAGGTTAATTAAAATTGAAGTCATTCAGGGTTTTTTCCTAGTTTACCCTAAAATAATTAAACAAGCGACTCACAACACCATCATGTGCATTTCTTTCCTTAAGTCCATGCATCCATATGCCTATGACATTTCGGGGTAAGGGGTTCACAGTTTGGCATCTGCTGGGGAATATAGTAATTCATTTTGCATAAAAGGTGGAGCTACAATTGTTGGTGAAAACTAACCGGCCTTTCTTTAAGGTAGTTATTTTTATTATGCTTTGTTTTGCAGAGGACGCGCTAATATGAATCAAGTGGTTCTTTCCTTAGAATACTTGATATGGAAATCCGGACGTTAATTAATGTGATTAAGACATTAAAAACTTGTTGGATTTTATTTGCACGATTGGAATCCTTTTTTCCATTGCATAAAGAAATGAAACTTCAAAATGAATTTCCTTCTCTTTCTGTTCAAACTTCTGAGTCCTGGATAGGCAAGTAGCGCTGATCGGGCAGGTCTCTTTTGATTATGGTCGACGGACACGCCAAAGCGTCCTCAGGCCTGTTACCTGCCTGCAAACCATTCCCTAATCCTTTTGGGGGGTGGCACATGGGTATGCCGTACCGTTGGCCCACGCAAAACTCCTTGTTTCACATGTGGTTAGGTATATCCATACTCCAGGTTCAGGGTCCCTTTATAAGCCAATTCTCTATTTGTGTCATAGCCTATAGAACCTATCCTTTAGGACTGTATGCACCCCGTGATATGAAGCATCTCATTGAAACAGATTATGATGTGTTGTTGTGCGCATTCACAACATATCATAAACATTGGGTAAACACATGGAGAACACATAAAATGTTCCTTTGGTCATGCACAGTTGGACAAAGAGTCATTCTCTCTCATATCAGCTACCCTGATACTACTATACCCTTAATCCAACTATACCCTTAATCCAGTTACCCTCATACTTACAGGTACCCCCTGTTCAAGTGTCAGCTACACCTACTGTGCTATCACTGACCTCATCAACTTCAACTACACCAATGGCATCACTTGCTGACATCCAAACCCTCATTGAACAACTCGAGGCCAGAATGGAGGCCAGAATGATTGAGGCATTGGCTGCCCAAAGGATTGTCTTGATAGCTGAATTGGGTAATGGTAATGGTAATGGAAATGGTCATGCTACCTCCAATCAAGGACCTGGTGCTGCATCTGCATCTTCAAACCCTACCCTTAATCTGGAGGACGTGCCTTCCAAAACTGCTTCTGAGCCCTGAGCCGGAAGCTCAGAAAATGAGAAAAAAAATGGAGACCACCAAACAGAAAAACAATGAACCCTTTCCCTCATTCCTTACGAGGAAAAGGACCAAGGTCGCCCAAATGATCAACCGACCTTCTGAGCATTCTTGAGCAAGAACAGGTGGACATCATAAATAAAAGATACCTACAGCCTGTCTACAACACAATTACAAACTCAATACCTAACCATCGTTCCAGTCGTCATTGCCATGCTACGAGGTAGAAGATTTACTTCAAATGGGAACAATTGAAAGAAGACCCGGGATCTCGAAGTACAAGAAACCTAGCAAACCTGGCAAAGTCCACGAAGTGGCAAGCATCACCCCCACGAAATCCTTTAACGTGTGGGAACATGGGAAACATGGAAATGGCAAAAGTCAGTCAAGAAGAACATACACTGATCTCGGGATGCCAATCTTTTGGTGTTCTGAGAGCTGTCAAAGCAAACTAATTCAAACCTTTGGAGGCAGCGACCAACCAACCCAACCCCTTCCAAGGAATTTCAAAAGCCAATGAATACTGTGAATACCGACAAGCAAGCACATGGCCATAAGAACTGAGCGTGCTGGACGACGCTTAAGAACCCGCATCCAGGACTTGGTAATTAATGGTTTCAATTATTCCGAGAAGTAAACCAAAAGAAGCAAACCCAACATTAGCACTAATCCCTTGCCAAACCATGGGGTAAATGCTATTGTTTCTGACCAGGAATTGATCGATCCTTTCGACCTATTCCTAGGGATGAACGAAATCTGTGTCCTAGACCTGAATGACCTGACTGAGGAGGTCGATGCTATAACCAGAAGCGAGAGACAGTATGAACCATTAGTCTTGGACAAAGTCTCACATAACCCTTACCAAAGGACTGATGAACCAAAGGAAGATCCAGTGTTCTCACAGTTGAAAAAGACACAAGCTAGGGTTTCAATTTGGGAACTTCTAGCATCTTCCTTTCCTCATCGCCAAGCTCTTTGCAAGGCTTTGAGTCAACTTCAAACATCGGTGGAAGTCAGCCCTGAAGTGTTGGTATCCACACTCACCCAATCATCAAAGGTGCAAAGCATCGGATTTTCTGAGGATGACTTGAGGGATGACTTACCCAAGGAGGGAGACAGTCACAACGATGCCTTTAACATCACTGTTCAGACCAGAGACAAAATTGGTGGCCATGGTTCTCATTGATAATGGGGTCAGCACTCGAATGTTTGCCCACTAAAGGTGCCCAGCTGCCTGGGGTTAGAAGAACAGATTTCATTCCGTCCGAACCGATAGTGAAGCATATGACAGCAACCCGGAGAGAAGTATTGGGGGTTGTTACAGTCTAAAAATTAGTAATTGGGCAGCCATAATGGAGGTTTACCGTTCCAGTCATTGATGGTGCGCCCACCAGTTTCAACCTGGCTGTTAGGGCGGCCATGGATACATCACTACCAAAGCAGTACCTTCTCTTGCACCAAAAGCGTCAAATTCCCTACGAAGGTAAGATTATATATGGGTTCAAGGAATGAATCAGTCAGCCTCCAAGAAACCAAGGGCCATGCCTCTCTTTTGAAAATGCCAATTTTCCCCTCTCGGGATTTGAATATGACACTGTGCAGTTCATAGAAGGAAAGGCTGCGAACTCCCGAATTCTCTTTGATTTCGTGACGGTGCAAATAAACTACATAGTTCCTTTGATGCTAAAGATGTCCTACCTGCCGGGAATGAATATG
>NW_023591046.1:0-165831 GCF_014843425.1 Jatropha curcas | reverse complement strand
ATATGTTTATTTTACATTGATATCTGAAGTATATGATATGTGTGCTGCATGGTTTATTTAAAGTTTGAGATATCCACTGAGCTTATTTGCTCAGCGATTTACTTGTCTTAACTTCATAGGTTTTGGGTCTGGAACGTGGGTCATTTACACTGCAATGCAGTTTGAGTCGTCTTCAGGGGTAGCTTACTTATTTTTTATATTTTAATTTGTCTTATATTTATCATGGATTGTACAGGGGATTTTGGGGCCCATTTCATTTTGGAACACTAGTATAATTGTCGTTTATTTAAGCACGTACTTAATGTTAGAAAGCAACAGGATGATAGTATAGTCGTTACTTGATTCCGCTGAGACATTAGGTCATCAGATTGTAGGTCTCGGACTCGGTTCTTCGGAGTTTACGGGTGGGCCAAGGCAACAGTCACGGATGTTTCCAAAGGTTGGGAAGTGAGAGGAAGTGTCAACGTGGGTCGAGGTCATGTGGATTTGAGGTCACCTATTGGTTTATGATTTGATTTTGATTGAGAGGAAGATGGAAACAGAATACGTGGAGTGGGCTATTTGTGTCAGGTGGGGTAATGGTGAGAGCTGAGAAATAGTATTTATGGCTTGAGCTGACTCTGTATAGAGGAGATTAAGGTTGTTACCTGAAAAATCTGTTCTGAGTATTCCACGTCGCTTGAGGCAGGTATTAGATTTGAAAGAGATAACCAGTGTTTTCGGGGTGGAGTGGACTTTATTTGTAGTTGCCATTGACCGAAGAAAATTTAGGATCAAAATTTAAAGTTAGCATGAGCACAGATAACCCAACTTGTTGTTGGGTCAAGCTAACGTGGGGATGATGAGATGGGCTGGTCCCTAAAGTATATATATTGTTATAGACCTAAAGAAAACTTATGATTTGAATGGGATCTGAGAGAAAAGGATACACAGAATGCAACCAAAAGGGTTGTTGCACAAGGATAGTTTAGTGAGAATTTATAGACACATTGTAGGACCTCTCGATTAAGTGTTATTTTTTATAAGTATTTTTATTTGTAATTTGGATTAAATTTCTATTATTTTAAGTTATTTAAATTAGTTTTTATTATAATATGACTATGTTTATATTAAAGATTTTCTTGAAACTTTAATCACTTCGATTTTGGAGGAAAAGTAGGGGTTTTGCAGAAAAAGGTAAAAATGAGGTAAAAATTCATTTAGCACGTTCAGCCCGGTGGCTATCAGGGCCACGCCCGTGCCTGTTGCATAAGATTCCAGAGTCTGGACGCCCCAGGGACGTGACCAATCAGCTGCCCGTGCCCAAAGATTTAAAGACTTAATCTTTGTCAATTTGCCACTTTCCACACCATTTCAAGAGTATTCTTGGACAACTTTCTTTACATTACAATCAGCCTTAATTTATGGCCATGGAAGAATGCATTGAGAGAAATCAGGCTGATTGAGGACTTTTATCCATAACAAGGGGAATTTATTCCCTAAACAATGTAGAATTCTCTACCCAGGAGATCTATATAAAAGGAGAGGAAGGGCAGCTTTGTAAAATCCCATCCCCACACTTACACTACCACTCCTACTTCTTCTCTCATTTTATAGCTTTGTATTAGTTTTTTTTGAGTTAAGTATTCAAAGAGTTGTGCAAGTTTCAAGGGAAGCCATCAAGCCAATTTTCACTAGTCTCTTATTTCATAAACTCTTATCTTGGTTATTTCTTTCATTTCTTATTGAATTATGGAATATTTCATTCAAGTATTTATTGGGGTTTTTATTTAAGTTACTATGGATGTAACTAAATTCTTATTTACTAGGGGTTTTTGATGAGGCTTAATCTCTTCCAATCTTTTATGCAATTAGATTTTTTCCTTTTCATATTGATTTATTAATGAACTTTAATGGCTTCTAGGCAGAATTTTCCCCTTAGAATTGATTTATTTCAATTATCACTATCGGAGAATGATCTTGATATGAATAAGGTTAATAAAACCGATGGATATAAACTTGTATGCGGAGCTATATGGTTTGACTCAATGGGGGGTTATGATTTATCAACCTTAAATGTAAATTCATAACAACTACAAACTTAATGATTTAGTTTATACTCTTGATTGCGCTATATGGGAAAGATAGGTAATTTACATTGGAATTAAATAGCTGCAATACTTCGGGAGCTTGTTAGTGAATTCGAGTTGTTTCCCTTCTTGATTTAATTAAATTGATTAAGAATAATGAAATAATTGGATAGAATTAATGAAATCAAAAAACCCTAGTAGTTTTCAATTCCTTGGATTTTCTTTTTTAATCAATTATTTTTGTTAACTGGGACTCTTTGGTTTATTTTTACATTCTGCAACACCATTCTCCTCATTTATTGTTCTTAAATTAATACATGGATAATTTTGATACTTGGTATACAATCCATGTGGATACGATACTCTACTCATTCTATATTACTTGTAGCGATTTCGTACACTTGCGAAAATCACTGTCAACTTCTATTTTGTAATGTTGGAGAAGGTAAAATATTGATAGATTGGACTCTACTTTTAGCTGCATAATTCCAGAATTTTAATGGGATTTTTATATGTGACAGTAAGGTGAGTGTAGTATCAACAACATGACGAATTTTTCTTTCAGCAGGGCCGTTTTATTCATGGGTATAAGGACATGTTATTCTATGGATTGTCCCATTTTGTTGAAAATATTTATTTAATTTTTGATACTCCCCTACCCAATCTGAATGAAAAGCCAATATTTTAGAATTGAACTGATGCTTTATAAGTGACTGAAATTGAAGAAAAAAATTGTAAACTTCACTTTTATTTTTGAGCAAATATACCCATGTAAATCGAGTATAATCATTGATAAACAAAAGAACATACTTATGACCTAGGCTAGAAACAATAGGTGCAGGGCTCCAAATATCAGAATGAATTATTTGAAAGGGACTTGTGCTTTTATGTTCAACTGACGCTAAAGATATTTTGGACAATTTCCCTAAATTACACGCAGAATAAGGAGTAAAATCAAAACTAGAACAAGGCAACTTAAAGTCTTTTATTATTTTGAACACTGTTCGACGATAGGGGTGACCCAAGGCAGAGTGCCAATCAGAAAATGACGGGACGGTAGCTGTTAGGGCAGACTTGAGAGGTGATTTAAGGGTGCAGATACCATCTTCACTTGGACCCTCCAGAAGAATTCTCCTAGTGACCTGATCCTTAATAAAGAAACAGTGAGGCCAAAATTCAAAAAAACAACAATTATCAGTGGTGAATTTTTGGACAGACAAAAGATTTTTGACAATTTTGGGAACATATAGAGTATCTTTTAGAAGAAGAGGACCATTAGGAGAAGAAATAGTAATTGTACTAGTGTGAGAAATTGGCAAGCCAACATCATTTTCGACATGAAGATTATCCGTACCTTGGTATTTAGCAGTTGTACTTAATGATTGAATGTATGGGGTGACATGACAATTGGCTGCAGTATCAGGATGCCAATTATTTTTGTTAGGTGATGTGTTGGAGTAGTTTACTACTGGTGATGGGGGTGGATAGTGATTGAACATGGGGTAGTAAGGGAAAGGTGGTGGTGGGTAATTGTATGAATAATTTGCCATCAGTTGTTGAGTGATTTGGTGTTGATTTGCATTTTAATTTTGTCTTTTGTAGTAGTGACGACATTTATCTGTAGTATGGTTTTATAATCCACATATTTGACAAGGGCCTTTGGGTTTAGAATTGGAATTTCATTGCCAATTAGGGTTCGAATTTGGTGATGGGAGTAGCGAAGGAAGTGAATTATTATTGAAATGTCGAGATGCCATATTTGCTTGAGGTGGTTCATGACAACTTTTAAGAAGTATTTCATGAGCAACAAGTTGTCCATGAAGCTCATGAAAAGGAACAAGGTCGGGGTGAAGGTTCAAGGCAGTAATGATGTTGTGATATTCGAAACCATATTTCTGTAAATAATGGCATTGAATTCAGCCGTAGAGAGGGGTCGGCTAGTAGCATGTAATTCGTCTTTGAGTGCCTTTGCACATTGGAGATAAGCAGAGATTGACAGATCATTTTTCTTGAGCTTTTGAAGTTCAATGTGAATTTGAAGTTGTAGGTTTTGAGAGACAGAACCGAAAGATTGAGCTAAAGCTTGCCAGACTTCTCGAGAGGAATTTATCCCAATAATATATGGAAAGACTTCTTCAGAGAGAGAGGAGTGAAGCCAAGAGTGTAGAAGCTGGTCTTGTTTGAACCAAGTCGTGTATTCCGGATTTGGAATATCAATAGCTGGATTAGATGGGGATTTAATTGTTTTTGGGGGTAGGAGGGAGCCATCAATGAGATGATTAAGATTGTGATAGTTGAGGAGGGGTTGGAATTGAGTTTTCCAGGCTAGATAGTTTGATGATTTTAGTTTGACAGAAAAGGAGTGCTAGGCATTAGTATGATGAGAAGAAAATTGGTTACAGAAAGGAGTGCTAGGCATTAGTTTAATGTGAGAAGAATTGGTTTGTTAATTCAGCCATGGGTTTTTGCTTTGATACCATGTATATGAATGAAAATAAGAGGAAATCCAGAATTATGGAAGTGGTTTTCTTATATATTTGCCAATTGAAAGACTGGTGGCTTTTAAATAGCTATTACAAGAGATGAATCAGCTACACATTAAAGGAATTAACAAACTAATCAATCAAAGAAAATCAAAGTAAATAACAAAGATATTACAAACCTAATCAAATCAAAGAAAATCAAAGTAAATAACAAAGATCAAGAAATATAACAAATTGCAGAAACAGTAAAATATTAACAGCATGGATTTGAGCCAAGATTATATCTACGTCTTGACTTGGCTAATGGTATCTTAACACTATGTACGTCGGTCCCTAGCTAGCAACTAGCATCTATGTCTATGATCTACATATCCTCTAGATAATTTAATCCTCTAACCCTTTTATATCCTTTTGCATGGAGAGTGTTGGGCTTAATTTTTTGACCTGTGGTAATATATGTCTCATTTTTCTTTATGATGTCTAAAGTTTAATTTGTCGCCCAATGTATAGCAAGGTACAACCAAGTGATAAGTGCATTTACGACCTGACTATATATTTAGGTTCGAATCTTTCTCCCTAATATTCAAAAAAAAATTTATCCCTCAAAAATATATAAATTTTCATTAATACAGTAGTAAAATAAGTTTGTCGGAATTAATAAAATTTCGATTATCCGAATGCCATATCGAGATATATGGTATTGAGAGAAACATTTACCTACACTTGGTGTATGGACCTGCTCCATACATTAAACCAATCAAAAACAAATTTAATGTAACGAGAGTATTTTTAACTATTCATTGAGAAAAAAAAAATAGGAACTCGAGATTTGATACGAAAAAATTCCAAAGTGTAGTTTATAGAATTAGAAACCGATTGAGATCATCAACTATCAGTTGCTGATTAAAAACTTACCAAACACCTACAGTCTAAATAACAAGATAATCTTTTTATATATATATTTTATTAGAAAAATAGTGAACTTTTTTAATAAATTTTCAGTTTATAAGTTTCTATTGAATATTGAATTTATATATTCTAAAATTAATTTTTAGATTAATTTAAAATTTATTTTGAATGAAAAAATGAAAAAAATGTTTAGAGTGACTTAGTAAAAAATATACTTCATTATATGATTATTGTAAGTTTAATTGCAAATCAAACCCTTTAAACATATATTATTATTTTATTATTATATTATATTGCAAAATTGTAAATCATAATCAATTAACTTGATGTCCACAAAATTATCAAATTAAAGTTGGAAATCAACAATAATCAATAGTGAAATGCCCAATTCAAGGACAGAGAGAATGGAGCTATCTCCTGACTTGTTTAATTTTTTTTTTTCAATATCCCATATATTATTCCAACCATCGAAATTCAATTCAAGTGGAAGAGTTATTTTACTGTTATACTTTTATAAGGAAATGAATTTTTAAAGAACAAATTAAAATTTAGTGCCGATAAAGGAAAATAGTTATAAATTAAGGACCAACGGATACAATTAATTGAACTGAGAGAGTTGACATATACGAATATTATTAATGAAAGAATAATGATATTAAATTTAATAATTAATTCATATCTATTTATGAATATTTTAAGATGTCATATTAGGTAAAATAATAAAATATACAAAAATGGAAATATATATTCGTCACTATTTAACCTTATCCTATAAATATAGATATAGGTTCTTCAGTTACTTGCAATAATCTCAATCTTATTGTTCAAACTGATTAACCATGATCAATGCCTTCAAGTTGCGAGTAGAGGCATTTTTAGTTTTTGTTGGAATAGTTTCTGCTCAGTTATCTCCTGATTACTATGCTAAGACATGCCCTAATGTCCTTCCTGTCATTAAATCAGCTGTGAAGAGTGCTGTGGCAAATGAAACTTGCAATGGGGCTTCTTTGCTTCGTCTTCACTTCCATGATTGCGTTGTTAACGTAATTAATCTCTCTTTTTCTTATTATTCTTTCTCGTGAATGTATTTTTGCATGTATTTACGTATAACTTCATGAAATTTCATGTTTTTAATGTTTATTATAAATGAAAATATAAATTTCATGGTTGAATGAATTTAATTTTATGACTCAACATAAATGTGGTAGATTTTATAATTTATAAAATGAATTCTGCATTTTAATTTTATTTACGATGGGAGGATTTAAACTTGAAACTTTCCACTTGCTAATCTTTTAAAATATGATAAAACTAATGCAACCACAAGCTAGATTTGTTTATATATCACAGCTAGATTGTTATATATATATATTTATATATATATATATATATATTATATATAATTGGGTAATTGATATATAATTGGGTAATTGAGAAATAAGACGCTCAAAGAAAAAATATCATAATTAGCTTAATGGATATGAACAGAGATGTGATGCATCAGTGTTGTTGGATGGCTTATTGGGAGAGAAAACATCAATACCTAATATCAATTCTTTGAAAGGTTTCGAAATAATTGACTCAATTAAATACCAATTGGAAAGTTCATGTCCTGGTGTACTCTCTTGTGCAGACATCTTAGCTGTTGCTTCTCGAGACTCTGTTGTTGCTGTAAGTTCAAATATTCATATTCTATTTCTTGCTTTCCTATATTTTATACTAGTAGCCATTAAATTTGGCGGTTAACTGACTATGGCTCGACTATGGGGTAATGTAAAGTTACTCTACTAGTGACCTTGAGAGAAAGGGAAACCTCAATTCTTTTCAGAGCTCACAAGTGTGGATGTTTCGTGAACTTAGTTCACTCTTAAACAATTGGAATGTGTTAATAAAAAATTCTCAAAATCTTGTAATATGTTATACAGTTTGGTGGACCTAGCTGGACAGTTCGAGTGGGCAGAAGAGATTCACTCACTGCAAGTTCTATTGCACCGGCTCTCAACCTCCCTCCCCCAACTTTTGATCTCAGCCTACTTATCCCCAATTTTGCGGCCAAAGGGTTCAACATCAAAGAACTGGTAGCTCTCTCAGGTGTGTTTTTAAGACTCCTATTCAAGAACTGGTACGTTTTTTGGTAGACAAGAACTTCTAGTCAAGAAGTTCTATCCCTGAAAACCTATAGTAATGCTCTCTGATGTATAATTATTGTGGCAGGAGCTCACACAATTGGCAAAGCAAGATGTGTAAACTTCCGAGGTAGGATTTACAATGAATCAAACATAAATTCTTCATATGCAGCTTCATTAAGGAAGAATTGTCCATTTTCTGGAGGAGATGATAATCTGGCTGATCTCAGTGTCACAACTCCGACAACTTTTGACAATTCTTATTTCACCAGTTTGTTGAGCCAAAACGGTCTTTTGCACTCAGACCAGCAACTCTTTAATGGAGGTGGTACAGACTCTCAGGTTCGAGCTTATAGCTCTAACGCAACGTCTTTCTTTAGAGATTTTGCAGATGCAATGATCAAGATGGGAAATCTTAGTCCACTGATTTACCCACATGGCCAGATCAGGAGAACCTGCAGAGTTGTTAATTAACGATAAAGATCGACGTCCAAAAGATAAAGAATAATAATGAAATAAAATGCAAATGTAGTAAAATAACGGATTGGACATAAAGAACATCCAATTCATATGCTTGATTGTAGAAAGAGATTAACTGATTTAATATTTACAACTAATATATATAATCTCATTAGTTTAATGGAACCTATCCAATTAATAAGGATGAGAATTTTTTTTTTTAATCAACCAAAATTCAATATTGCCTCGTAGTACTCCGAAAATAGCATTCTTAGATGCATAAAATTAGATAGAATTATAATTGGATCCTTAACTTATACTCTAATTAATACTTTTATTCCTCTATTTTGCTCAAATTCACTAGTAGTACTTTACGTAAAAAAAAAAAAAAAAAATTGAGCATATTCTATCAAAAAAATGTGTTTAGCTAAGATAAAAATATTAATTTTTTGGACAGGACATGATATTGAGTTTAAGCGAATTTTAAGGACTTTATAGTAATTTTTTAAACATAAGAGACAAAAATATTAATTAAGATATAAATTAGGGACCTAACTGTATTTTTCCTTTGTAATTATAAAAAATTACCCCTTTTTCACATTAAGATCTACATATTGCACATTGTTAATAGACAAAAATTAAATGGTAATAAGAATTAACAGAAATATTATCCCATGTATAATTAAAACCTCTCCTTAACTAAAAGTAATTAGTAATATTATCATAAATATTTTATAGCATATTATATATCAAAGTATTATTCATATTTGACAATTTAAAACTTTGCACTTGTTATATTTTGTTACAGTGATTTAGTATAAATGTGGGAAGTGCAAACTGAAAATTCCCACTCAAAAGAGATTTAATATATGTGTTATACGATGGAGATGACAATGTAATAAAAAGTAGCAAAGATCTACAACTGCGATTTAGGAAAAGCCACTTTCATTAAAATTTACAACTATTTTATGAAAATTATATAATTTATTATAAGATATATAGATTTTAATTTCTAATATCTGAATTATATTACGATGCATGTTGCATTTTTTTTTTAATGTGGAATCACTATAATAAAATTATTTGTTTTATAAAGAAAAAGATATACACAATCAAATAACAATGAAACATTTATGATATATAGTTATTTTACAAATAGAATGTCTAATGATAATATACTACGGGTTAAATATAAATAAATAATATCGTATTGGTTGGTTTAAAGATACTGAAAAGTAAGGTTAAATATTAATATTATTAAAATGTTAATGAAATAATTTTAATTTAAGTACAATAAAAAAATATTATCGAGAAGAAATATACTTTAAAGATGACAATTTGGAATTTGTTATGCATGGAAAATATGAAAAATTAAAATTTTATAATTCTCTCATATAATATCTGGATCCTATTATCAGATATATCTAATTCCGATGAAGATAAAAATTAAATGGTCTAAGTGGGCTCCGGTAGAAGATTTGAATGCCTGTGATGGAACCAAATTGACGCAATCAATGACTCACCTTGTCCATGTCAATAGCATTCACCATAATGGATCCACAAAGAGGTGTTCCAAATTTTCCACATTTTTATAATATTTACTTGACTCTTAATTTCTGCATCTAGAAGTAGAATATACATCATGCATGCATTAAGAATATAAATACTTTCAATTCTCAAAAGGAAAAAGAATATACTACTATTTTTTAAAATGCACTGAGAAAGATTTTTTTTTATTTATTACATTTCAATTTTTTTTTTTGACATTATTACATTACAATTTTGATTCACTTTAATACATGTATTTAGTTCTAGAAATAGAGAATCTTCAAGATGAATTCTATTTTATTAGAGTTTAATATTTTATGTAGCATATGATCTACCGTCGCTACAAATTGATAACCTCACCTTTAGGTTTCTTCACAGTTGAAAAAGTTATAATATATTACTTAGTGGGATGGTGAAGTAACCAAAGTTAGGCTTAGCCGGTTGATTGAACCGAGCGTTCTGTAAACTGGAACTGATGGTTCAAAATATTTAAAATATTGAATTTGAATCGGTTCTTGAACCGTCGGTTCCGGTTCCGACCGGTTTTGGTACAATTCCGATCACGGTCTCCAGCGATATATATGTTTCCACCGACGGTTTTGGTAGCAATTCCGATCACGGTCTCCAGCGATATATATATATTATATATATATATATATATATATATATATTTTTTTTTTTGTTTAAATCGAAATCTAACGTTGCATCTTCAAAAAATATAATATGAGTTTAAAAATATTGATAAATTTTATTTTAAATAAATTTAGAGTGCATATTTTAAATAAATTTTAGAGTGCTCATACTCATATAAGAATAAAATTAATTAATTTTATAAAATAATCAAATAAGTTATCACTTTATTTTGTTTAAATGTTATTCATTAAATAAATTATAAGAAAATTTTGAAAATTGCTTCAAAAGAATGTAATTTTAAATTTAGTAAACAATTTAAATGGGTAAAAAAAAGTTAAAAACAATATAAGTTTAGATTAAATATTTCTCTCTTTTTTTACCATTTTAATTTTTAGATTTTTAACTTTTAAGGTAAAGTATATTTTTTTTAAAAAAAAAAACTTAAGTAAATATCATGTAGTAAAATATTATTGAGACTTTTAGATATGTATAAAATAGGCTAAGTGAATATTATTTTGAAACTAAAATAGAAAATTTTCGATTCAAACCGGATCGGAATTGCCGGTTAACCGACGGTTCAGGATTGATTCAGGTTCAGATTTTAACATTCACATGAATCTTAACCGGCCTTTGAACCACCAATTCTGGTTCAAAACTTTAAACCGATGATTTCGATCCAATTTTAATTCATCTACAATACGGTTCGGTTTCGATTCAAAATGAACCGATGGACATGACTAAATGGAGTGGCCATGCTTATAATTAATTTTGATTTTTGAATTCCTCTTCCTTTCAGGAGGACTTTGGGTTCCAGGAGAATAATATATGGAAAAGTTGAATTGTTGATTGGAAGTTAAGTGTTCAGGATTTCCGAAAATTAAGATTCCCTGCAAATAATGCCTGGTCCAATTGGAAGCTGATGCCATGCTACCTTTTTTATGCCCCCTATGACTTATAACTTCTATGAAAAAAGGCTGTCTTTTAATGGGCTTATAATATAATCATAATGTATTTAAAAATTTATAATGTAATTGTTATGACAGCTTTTCGGCAGACTAGCATTTTTCGGAAAGAGAAAAAATAAAATTAAATGATTTATTGTATTTTGGGATGATTTGCTATCTGATTTATTGTATTTTAAAATAATAATATATTAAAAAAATTAATTACTATAAAATATATAAATTGTATATCATAATATTTAAAAACAATTATACTTTAATTATCATTTTATATTTCGACAGTAATTGGTATCAAAATTTTACTAAACCATAATATTAATCATCTAACTGCTATTAGCCGTTAGCTATCAGCAACCGATTTCAGCTATCAATTCGTATAAACAGCTGAGCTAAATAGGTGTTTTGGTTATAAATTTTTTATGTTTAAATACTTTGTTTATCTTTAAAAAGAATTGCACGTCATAATTTTTCATTCTTTATCAAGAATATTAAAATTTGATATAAATCACTTTAAAGAACTCTGTTTGTTGCTGATAAAGATGAATAGGTTTCATATCCAACAAACAATATTGGAAAAGCCATAGAGATGAATTTGGCTAGAGAATCACAATATCTACGTACACCAACAACATATATCATGACCAAATTTACTTGATGTGGATTGTTTTTTTTTTTTTTTTTTTTTTTTTTTTTTTTTTTTTTTTTTTTTTTTTTTTTTTTTAAATAAAACTATCTTAAAATTTTTTTTTTTTTTTTTTTTTTTTTTTTTTGTAAAAAACTATCTTCAAAATTATAAGTTAATAATATTAATCATGGGTCATCAATTTACTCTGAATCTAATTGCTTTTTTTTTTTTCTAACCGAACACAACATTACATTCCCGTCTTCTGATGGTTGGGTAGTGACCATAACTACGAATTTGTATGGAGCAATAGCAATTAGCAATAGCAAGCACACTCAACTCAGGAATCCGTCAATGTCATCATCATCATTACCAATTTTTCTTTTTTAAGGACATCTTTCTTCTAAATTTACGCGTTTAGAACAGTTTTCAATTTTTCGCTAACTAGCTAGAAAAGCTAGCTGTCACTGCCAACTTTTCATTAGAAAGATGCAAAAAATTTCTACGTAAAATTTATTTACTTTCAAAAAGATATGAAAGAGAATTATTTAATTTCTAACCCAATCAACACGATTCTGATCCACTGGAATTTCATGTAATTTCAGATTATCTAAATCCAATTTAAAATTAACTTTTAAGGGAAAAAAAAAAAGTTAATAGAGTGAGTAATCCAACTTTACCTTTAGTGTAATTTTATATTAAATTAAAGTTATTGTGATTGAGTTTAAATATAAGAAAATGAAAATATAATCAATTTTTAAATCATACTTATACTTACCACTGTGCTATAAATGAAGATACACTTTTTTTTTTTTTTTTTCCTATAAAATGAAGATACAAACACTTTTTTTTTTTTTTTAGTGCATCAACTTCAATTTACAAATTTACCATGACAGCGTCCAACGCATGAAAAAAACAAATGTCACCTATCAAAGTCGAATCTTCATTCTTTTTTTTTTTTTTTAGTGCAATCACTTCAATTACAAATTTACCATACAAGCGTCCACGCATGAAAAACAAATGTCACTATCAAGTCGAATCTTCATTGACAAAATGCACACTAGTTTAAAAGATTTAATTTCAGCTCTCTGTCCTCGACTGTGATAAATATGGAATAAGCAGCAAGCGTGTGGGGTACAGCTAGCGCTAGTGGCCATGAAATTTATCATTATCTACCTTCGTAGTTAGTAAAGGAGCAAATGTCAATATAAACATGTTTAAGAACAAATTAAAATTAACTACTCAATTAATTATGTTAAACAAGAATTGAAAGGATCATGCGATCTTGCCAACTACTTAAAAATATTACCAATTAGACTATAATCAAGGTTGAAATTGTAGAGATTATTCCACTAAGGCCTAATGACAAAAAAAGCCTGAACTTTAACGTTTTTATTAATTATAGCATGTTCTTTTAATTTTTATCAATCGATATCATATACTTAATTTTCAGTATCAATTTTAGCCTCTGTCTCCCTTCCATCAATTTAAAGCTGACATGGCTGTTAGCTCTAAAAGTGGGTCCCACGACATAGAATGCCAGTGCCATGTAATCTGTACACATGGACTGAAAGCTGACCCATTACGTATCTTAAAACACTATCGTTTCCTCCTGGGATCTTTTTTTCAAAACCAAAGTCGCTGAAAAGAGAAGACAGAATCCTTAAATCGCGAAAAATGAAATTGAAAGGAAAAGAATCCTACGGAACGAGGATAGTGTAAACAACGACATTGAGAGTTAGAGCTAAGACCCAATACTCCCACTTAGAGTTAGAGCTAAGACAGAAAAAACCAAATTACTTACAAGATACTGTACTCCTAAGCCTGCAGTTGGTGATAAGTTCCAAGTCTCAAATATGGAAGATGACGTTATTGTGGATTTGATTGGTAATACTTGTTCCTGTAAGGTATGGGATATAATTGGGATACGTTGCTGTCATGTGCTTGCCTATATGAATTACATGAAGTATGATGAGTTGGATTACATTCATGAGTTTTTGAAGAAGGACATGTATCTGAAATGCTATGAATATGCTCTACAGCCATTAAATGGATGTAAAATGCGGCCTGAGGTGAGTCAAGATCCAATAAAGCCACCAAATTATGAGAAGAAAGCTGGCAGGCCAAAGAAAAAAAGAAATATGGCTGTTGATGAAGAATTAAAAAGCAAAGGAAAGTTATCTAGGACAGGGTGCCAAATGCAATGTCAGAAATGCTTCTAATATGGTCATAACAAAAGGACTTGTAAAAATGCTGGTGCACAATTGGAATCGGTAAAACATAACCAATAGGTTCACATTTTAACTATTTAATATGTTTTTGCTTTAATTTTAACTCTTTAGACCCGTAAGAAGTAATGCATAACTTGTTAATATTTATGTTTTCATTTGATTTTTAATAGTTAGTATTGTAAAGAGCCAAGTCTTTTTTTAAAGAAAAATTCACTCTAAATTTATTGAAATTAAGTCATTTTTTAGGGAAAATTCAGTCTAAGTTAATGGTTATAAAAAGCAAAGTCAGTCTACATTATTGTCTAGCTTATGTTTGTCTTTTTTCAATGTTAACTGTCAGTGGTTGTAAAATTCTAAGTTAGTGAAAAATTCAGTCTAAGTGTTTGTCTTTTTTGAATGCGAACTGTTGTCTAAGTTAGTGATTGTAAATATTTATGCCAACTGTTATGAATGCTGTAATATTTTTTTATTTTCATACTTCTACATTAGTGTTTTGTCATTTTTGAGATCTTTTAATTAAGTACAAACGAATGTAAAATTCTAAATCTATAATTTTTGTATAATTCTTGAAATTGCTTTTGGCAATCTTTACAGCAGTAACTGACAATATGTGAAATTCATATAGTAAATGAGTAATATGTTTATTATATTAATTCATTTTTTTATCTTACTCTTCTATCTGACTTTGTACAGGCTAAGAAAAGAGGTAGACCCTCCAAAATCTCAAAATAAGCAAAGTGTCAGTAGTGCTGTAAATGGAAACGTTCAGGTATTAAAATAGTTATTTTAATACAATTACAACTTTAATGTTTCTCCAATCTTTGCCTAAAAAGAACCACATCAGTTTTATAGTTATACCTGCACATCAAATAGTAAACAACAAGGACTTGCAAATATGTTAGCTACCATTAGTGCAAGAACACATGCCTTAAATCCCAAAGCTCCGGCAGCTATTGATGCTAGGGACAAGGTAGTGGTATGTATTATTTTGTAATATTGCCTAAATTTTTTCAAGTATATAACTAGCTGTAAATTGTTATTTTTATAGGCAAGTAAAGGGTTTGGATGCTATATATCTACTGAGTGCGGGAAAATGTATTACAAGGTAATGTAATACATAAAAGCATGCAATTACTATTTTAATACATAGATCTAAAAATTTCACTTCTTCGCTCTAGTTAATAAAGGATCGAAATATGTTGTTGGAGCAAAGGCTACTGTTGTAGCAGCCAAACTTGTCAAAACAAGAACAAGGATAAGGTGTCAACTGCTAGAAACGCTGCTAAAAGTAAAGGCAAGGCACCATTGATTTACAATGAAAATCCAAGCTACAATGTACTAGAGGTCGACAGACTAATATTGGAATTGTCATCGGAACAAAAGAGTCCTCTCTAACTAAGCAGTGACTATTCTGCAATTGAAGATAAAAGAACATTTTTTTTTTTTTTTGTTATTTTTGCTTGGCCTCTTATATATAGATAAGAGTTGTAAGCTACTTTAAATATTAATGTGACCAGGCCATTTTGTTAATGGTTGTAATTGAATCTTATGCAACTTTATTAGCTATGGATATGGATTTTTTTGCAAAATTTCAATATATTTTTATTCCAACTATAGTTATATGCAAAGATATTATTCCCTTTTTTATATGATTTTTGCTAGCATAGTAGTCTCATATATCAATCGGTTATTTATCAGCATTCTGTCAAATTGCAAATATTTTGCATCATTATGTGAAAAAGGGAGACAAAAAGAGATATTTTTGCAATTAATCTTTTCATATATATCCAATATCATATGTAATCATACACAAAGCCTATTGCTTAACCTTACATAAATTTTCTTAGCCCATACACAACAACATAAAAATTCCCAAAATCAACATCAAACAACCAATGCGACATAAATGCAGCTTCTCCTTGTACTCCTTCCTAGCATTTGCAAGCTTCAACTCATTATTCTCTAGCTGTAGTGCCTCTATTATGTCTCTAGCGCGCATCACCTCCTCTTTCTTTTTTTTTTTTTTTTTTTTTTTTTTTTTTTATTATTCTCTAGCTGTAGTGCCTCTATTGATGTCCTCTAAGCGCGCATCACCTCCTCTTTCTTTTTTTTTTTTTTTTTTTTTTTTTTTTTTTTTTTTTTTTTTTTTTTTTTTTTTTTTTTTAATTTTCTTCTCTAATGCTGTCAGCTTAACCACTATCAATCCATCCTTTTGCTCCATCAAGGTGATCTGTTATTTTAGAGAATTCTTTTGGGTAATTAAAATCTTATAACCTCTTTATCATGAGGAAGGCTTTTAGGATCATACCACTCAAAGAAGTCATAGTTCTCTCTCCTAACCTAATTTAAAATATTCAAATCCATGGCAAAAATCAGCTTAGTGTCTAATAATACTCCATAAAATATAAATAAATTCATGAAAAGCTCATATGATAAACTCATACCCGCCATTGGGAACATATGAAGAAACGCCTCCTTGGGTTGTTGTAACTCCAAGAGGTATAACATTTGGCCCTTTGGTTATGGTGGTAGAGAACTTGCGTAGTTGGTCGGACCACAGCTTCTGAAGCTTCTTGCATGTTAAAATTAGTGCTTAATTCCATAATCAGTGCCAAGATTTAGAGTATTTGAAATTCTAAATTTTAGAAAGCAGGGAGTAAAAGATCAAATTTTAGATGAATAAATACTAAGGAAATAAGATTAAGTTATGGATCCATCATCAAAGAAGAGTTGTTATAGGAATTTTAGGGTTTTAGTTTGATGAAAAGATAATAAGGACAAGAAGAAAAAATGATTGGTCATTTAAAGAAGTCAAAACTCTCTCGTGGCTTTGATTTTGAAATAAAGAAAAAGTTCAGTTCCCCTATAAGGAAACGGTAGCGTTTTAAGATAGGTAATGGATCAGCCTACAGTCCACGTGTTTAGAATACGCGGCGCTGACATTCTATGTCATGGGGCTCGCTTTTTAAAGCTAATAGCCACATCAACTTTAAATTGATGGAAGGAATGTTAAATTAAAGAAGATTAAGAAAGAAAGAGGAGAGAATTATGAGAAGAATCTGATGATGTGATTAACTTGACACAGCATAGCTATTTATATAGCTTTACAGAACTGAAATGCAGAAAATTAATTAATAGAAACACCAAAAATCCAGAAGATGTTAACAAACAAAACAAATCAAGTATCCCAAACAAGTAGGGATTTATTTGACTGACAAGTATCCCAAAACAAGTAGGGATTTATTTGACTGAAATAAAGACTAACAATTCCTCCCTTAAACTGAATGCTTTAAGCAATCAGTTTATAACTGATTCCTTTGAACATATGCCCAATAAAGCTCGTAACTTTTAAAAGGCATCCAGTTTGAGAGCCTTGATCATGATGTCAGCCAGTTGTTCTTGTGAAGCACAGTACACCAATTCAACAGTGCCAGCTTTAGTAAGCTCTCGCAGAAAATGAAACCGAACATCTATATGCTTGCTTTGTCCATGCATCACTGGATTTTTTGAAAGCTTAATGGCAGAATTATTGTCGCAACGAATCATAACTGACTTGTCTTGCTTAGGATCCAGCTTCTTCAAAATTCTTGTCAACCATACAGCTTGGCATGCACCAACATACCAGCTTTTGGGCATGACATGAAGCAGCTGAAATAAATTTCGGCCTCTACTAGTGGATAAACTAAACTAAACTAACTACTGGCTATTTTTTCGAAGACCAGGACACTGCTCCTGAGCTAAAAAGAAAAACATAGCCTGAAGTGCTCTTCCTATCCTCCAAATCTCCGGCATAATCACTATCTGCATAAGCAACCAGCTCATTATCTCCCCCCTTCTTGTAGAAAATCCCCAAATCTATAATTCCCTTCAAATGTCTAAGCACCCTTTTTGCAGCCTGTAAATGAAGTTGAGTGGGACTATCCATGTATCTACTTATAAGACTTACAGCAAACATCATATTCGGCCGAGTTGCGGTGAAATACATAAGACTACCCACTATTTGTTTGTAGTATGTCTTGTCAACCATAGCTCCACTTTCATTTTTAACAAGCTTAACACCTGGAACAATGGGATTATAAACAGCAGTACTGTTATGCATTCCAAATTTCTGCAGAACCTCCATTAACACCTGGAACAATGGGATTATAAACAGCAGTACTGTTATGCATTCCAAATTTCTGCAGAACCTCCAAGGCATATTTTCTTTGACTAAGAAAAATTCCATCTGAATTTTGGAAAATTTCCAAACCAAGAAAATATTTCATTCTCCCAAGATTTGTCATATCAAACTCAATTTTCATGGACCTTTTAAAATCTGCAAACATCAATTCATCATTTCCAGTAAAAATAAGATCGTCGACATACAAACTGATGATCAATATTTTTCCATTCTTCGATGTTTTGGTGAATAAAGTATGCTCATAATCACACTTGTCAAAACCCTCTTTCACAAAATATGATTCTATTTTGCTGTACCAGGCTCGTGGTGCTTGTTTAAGCCCGTACAAAGCCTTGAATTTTTTAAAAACAGCAAAAGCTTCAGACTTTTCAGTTAGAAAATAGACCCATAATTTTCTGCTGTAGTCATCAATAAAGGTGAGCAAATACCTTTTGTTGCTATTAGAAACAGGCTTGATAGGTTCGCAAATGTCAGCATGAACTAATTGCAAAACTTGTGAAGCTCTCCAAGTACTCTTTTTAGTAAATGGATCACGTTGTTGTTTCCCTACCAAGCAGTCTTTGCACAATTTCAGTGGAGCCTTCATTTGTGGCAACCCATGCACCATTGTTTTTTGTTGGAGAAGTCAGACCGCTGAAAGCTTAGGTGCCATAACGACACAGCAAAGCTGTACATTATCTCTGTAATTTATGCTAAAACAGGCTGATTGCCTATAGGTTGAGATATAGCATTGTAGAGCAAAACAATTCCCGATTTTGAAGCCATTACCGTGTTCATAATCAACCCCTTTCAGGATAGCCGGACAGAGCAAACATTCGATTTGAAGCCATTACCGTGTCCATAATCAACCCCTTTTCAGGATGGTACACTTTGCACTTATTACGCTGAAACAAGATAGAGAGACCCTTTTCTTGAAGTTGCCCAATACTAAGCAAATTATTCTTCAAATCTGGTACATAAAATACACCTGTGATGATCGGTGATATCCCATGCATTAGCAGCCTGATATTACCTTTACCTCTGACATTCAAGCTAGAATTGTTGCCTAACTTCACAAAATCTTTAAATCTTTCATCAAGATCAAAGAAATACTCCTCCTTCCCGCACATGTGATTACTGCAACCTGAGTCGAGAAACCAAGTATCTTCTTTATTGGCAATATTTGTTTCCAAATATGCCATCAACAACATCTCTTCTTGCGCCTCAACAAAATGCACCTCCTTTTCTTTTTGTGAACACTCCCATTGAAGGTGCCCCAGGTTGTGACAACGGTAGCACTCAATTGTTGATTTGTCAAAACTCTGTCTGCCTCTGCCTCGTCCACGGCCCCGACTATTACCGCGACCTCTTCCTCCAGAATGATCTCCATGTGAAACTTTCAAAGCAGCTTCTTCTTCATTCTGAGAATTCATGCGTTGTTCATGCACCTACAGCAGACTACTGTTGCAGCTCATCAAATAGGAACGATTTGACTTTCATTTGCGGATCCGAGCTATGCCCTACTCCTGCTGTGATCCTCCGACCAACCGGACACCGGACAGACCGTCCGATACCGTGCATCTACCCGAGGCACCCTCGACAGCACTCGAACCACCATGCATCTACCGTCCACAGCCAAAAGAAAAAGACCGAAACTGATCCTAAAAACTCGGCGTACACCCACCCCACCGCATGAAATTCCAAGTCTCGCCAATTGGACTCAGGTCATACACAACCAGTATCAGCACGATCCACCTGTTGTCCGGCACGCCTGCGTCAGAGCGAAAGAGAAGCAATTCTCGCGTCCGCACCCCTTAGCATGCTTGTGTCCTTTGATTCTTCAATAGAACAAACAATATAATTAAATTTGGGAGTCATGCGGGATCTCAGAATTTGTTCAACCACAAAGCGCAATCTCCCTTGTCCTCACCATCTTTGACCTATTCTTAATTTTCCTATTTTAAGCAAATTGGTAACCGAAGGTTTCGCGGCCACATTAACATTCATTCCACAGTTTCTCCAGTGTTCATGTGAAGAATTTCAAAACTCTTTTCCGAAGAGCCTTGCAGCTTGTGCACGCCTTAACACAGTTTGTTATGTGAATAATTTTCTTGCTTCAGAGAGTCCCATATTTGTCTTTTGCTGATATCCGTTTTTTGAGGATTGTTCTCCATGCGACTGATCGGAACCCAATGCTGAAAACAAAAAATTTCTTCGCTTTTCAAAGTTCGCTTTCAAATTTCTTGATCTTCCAGAAGCTAATGATCTCCATGTGAAACTTTCAAAGCATGCTCTTCTTCATTCTGAGAATTCATGCGTTGTTCATGCACAAGCAGACTACTTTGCAGCTCATCAATAGTTAGCATGCTTGTGTCCTTTGATTCTTCAATAGAACAAACAATATAATTAAATTTGGGAGTCATGGATCTCAGAATTTTTTCAACCACAATAGCATCTCCCTTGTCCTCACCATTTGCTTTCATTTTATTAGCAATGGTAAGAGTTCGGGCAATAAATTCATTCACAGTTTCTCCAGTGTTCATGTGAAGAATTTCAAACTCTTTTCGAAGAGCTTGCAGCTGTGCACGCTTAACACGAGTTGTTATGTGATATTTCTGCTTCAGAGAGTCCCATATGTCTTTTGCTGTATCCTTTTTGAGGATTGTCTCCAGGACTGATCGACCCAATGCTTGAAACAAAAAATTCTTCGCTTTCAAGTCTTTCAATTTCTGATCTTCAAAGCTTTTCTTTTGTGCGTCTGTCAAAGATACTCCTTCTGCTGTTGCAGGAACTCCATCTTCTACTAAGTGCCAATACTCTTTTGAGCGCAAGAAATTTTCCATGAGCATCGCCGACTGATCATAATGCCCATCAAATTTGGGTATTGCTGGTTGAACAAAAGAAGATTCAATTGTCATATTTGAATCACAGAAAAGAAGAAAGACACTTATAGAAGACTGCTACTTCTAACCCCCTAAGGGCTCTGATACCAAATGTTAAATTAAAGAAGATTAAGAAAGAAAGAGAAGAGAATTATGAGAAGAATCTGATGATGTGATTAACTTGACATAGCATAGCTATTTATATAGCTTTACAGAACTGAAATGCAGAAAATTAGTTAACAGAAACACCAAAAATCTAGAAGATGTTAACAAACAAAACAAATCAAGTATCCCAAACAAGTAGGGATTTATTTGACTGAAATAAAGACTAACAAGGAAAACGGATGCTAAAATTGATTCTAAAAATTAAGTATATGGTATCGATTGATAAAATTAAAAGAACTGACTAAATTTAATAAAAATGTTAAAATTAATGTTTTTTATTACCATTAGGCCTTACATTAAATTGCAAAAATGAAGGGCACAAAACAAATGCAAATTGAGTTCTGACCGATGAATGTGGAAGTTGACTTCATGTCGTTATCTTTTTGGTCAATGAACATTCGTATAAACAGAATCTTTAAAAGCATGCTTTAAAAAAATATAAAAGCTGAAAGTGAAATTATTTGTTTAGAACTATGGGCTTTGTCCATGCCAAAATGGGTGATTGACTCTGTTCTGTTTTCTGCCTTTTGACATGGCCGTGATATGTGGGAGTCGTTGAAATAGATAAGCATCCATGCAATGGGGTCCCCCTCCGTGCTCCGCCGCGTTTTGCTTAGCTAAAAATATAATTTAATAAATAAGTAATTAGATAAATTAACAAAAGAAAGTGAGATTAGTAGACTATGGAGCATATTTCAAAATTAGGGAGCCTAATTTAAAAAAAAAAGAAACGTTTAGGGTCAATACTATTTTATAAAATAATTTTAAAAACTTTAGAGGGTGAAGGAGTAAGAATTAGAAGTTAGGGAGAGAAAAAGAAATTTTAAAAAATTCACTATTTTTATAGGTAAAATTCAAAAATTTCAGTATTTTAACCGGTAAATATTTTTTTTAAAAAAATTGACTAGTGGCAGGGGCCAGGCCACCCTTAACCCCTTCTTTATTTTTGTTACTCAGTGAAAGTGACTGGCATTTTAGGGAGCAAATAGTAGTTCAGTTTTTCAATCCTTACAAATTAAAATATACATTTATAAGTTGAATTCAACTGTAAAAATTATTATTTTAAAAATTATACTAATCAAATATTAAATTAATATTTTATAAATAAAAATTAAAAATTTAAAAAAATTATTATTGTTAATATGACATCGTATGATGTTATCACAAAAAATGAATTCCAGGTGTCATAAAGTCAAAGTGAATTTTAATGTTTAGGGGATAACAAAATTTTTGTCAAAATTCAAAATGTATTTATCCTGTTTAGCTTTTTTGTACATATTATTTTATGAGAAATTAATTTTTAAATTAAGAATTATAATTAATGTTTTTGTTTCCTTATATTTCAATACCTAAGGGTAGGAGAGTTAGCAAGTGAAAAGAGCGATTTTTATTTAATGATAAAAATCATATGTAATGCAACTAGTTTGACATGCCAAACAACGTTAAGAAGGAAATTACAACCTCAGCTTCCATCTAAATAATTTCACTTCCTAATTAAATTTCTTAGTCAACGTCTGACTCAACACATAAATAAAAAATTCGAAATAGTAAAGCTGCAACTCCTATAAATATGCACACCAAGAGCATAACAAAGCACACTGAGCCTTGAGCAATATCAATTTATTACTTAAGAGTTATGTCTTCCTTCCAGTTTTCCACTGCAACTCTAACTTGCTTCAAATTCATAATATTAGCACTTTATTTGTTTCTTGTTGGAATGGCCTCTGCTCAACTATCTCCTACTTTCTACAGCACAACATGCCCTGCTGCTCTTTCCACCATTAACTCTGCTGTGACATCTGCTATTTCTAAAGAGGCTCGCATGGGAGCATCTTTGCTTCGTCTTCATTTCCATGACTGCTTCGTTAATGCAAGTTACTTAGCTTCTCTTTTATCACCATTTCTTAATTTATGCATATAAATACTTTTTCTGCATTTGATTGCATGTAGGTAGTCGTGTTTCATATCAAGAGATGAAGAGCAGCTAGTTCATAATAAATTATATTATATTATATATGCATGCTTATATTGATTGGTTGATGTATTTTTCAAATTCTATCTACTTTCTTGTTTCATCTAATCAATTAGCAATTTGCTTATGTAATTAATCATTAGATAGTTAAGTAAAGTTTAAGGTTAATTATACTGTCTGGTATCGGTGGCCGACATTATTGACTGTCTATAACAATAGTAATGGAATCATGCACGACATACTAAGAATCTTCTCGTTTAAAAAACAAAAAAGAATTCCACAAGAACAGGAAACTTCTGTCTTCTTTTTCTTTCCCCCTTTCAAATTTTTTTTCATTTGTATCTTCTATACTCCTAATAATATTTGCTTCGCTGTGTTTTAACTTTTAAAACTATAATTAGATTGATTTATTGAAACCATACATAATTAGATATAATTTTTAGTATTAATTTACTGCTAGTGAGACTTGAATTTATACAATAATTATTTATATAACATATGAATAGGGATGTGACGGATCGGTACTATTGGATGGAGCTTCAGGAGAGAAGACAGCACCTGCTAATAATAATTCAATTAGAGGATTTGAAGTAATAGACTCGATCAAATCCCAGTTGGAAAGTTCATGTGCTGGTGTGGTTTCTTGTGCAGATATTTTAGCGGTTGCTGCTAGAGACTCAGTTGTTGCTGTAAGAACAAATTGTTGTCCACCTTTAAAAGTTAATGTACTTTATTATTATTCTTAAGTAATTCTTGGATTTGTTTCAGTTGGGTGGACCTTCTTGGACCGTTCAATTAGGCAGAAGAGATTCAACCACAGCAAGTTTTAGTGCTGCTTCAAGCAGCCTTCCTTCTCCATTTTCAGATCTTAGTGTTCTCATCTCTAACTTCTCAAGCAAAGGCTTCACTACTAAAGAAATGGTGGCTCTTTCAGGTATATATATATACATATACATAGTTCTTGGGCATGATTACTTTATCCATCTCTGATATAATTATTATTATTGCAGGAGCTCACACAATTGGGCAAGCAAGGTGCACAGTGTTCGCAACAAGAATTTACAACGAAACAAATATAAACACAGCATTTGCAACGTCGCTAAAAGCAAATTGCCCTAGTACTGGAGGGAACAATCTTGCTCCTCTTGATTCTACGACAAGGACTTTTGATAATGCTTACTTCAAGGATTTGCTGGCTCAAAAGGGTCTTCTACACTCTGACCAACAGCTCTTTAATGGAGGTTCTACAGATTCTCAAGTCAGAGCTTATAGCTCAAATCCAACATCTTTCAGATCAGATTTTGCCAGTGCGATGGTCAAAATGGGAAACCTTAGCCCACTTACTGGTACAAGTGGCCAGATCAGGACAAACTGCAGGAAAGCCAATTAAGACTAATTGACACCATTTTATATACACATTGTTTTGGGGGGTTTTATTGTATTGGTTCATTGTTGGTATTATAAATTTTTATGTTGATTTTCAAAGTATTGTTGGTACTATCATTTTTATGGTTCTAAAATTGTTTATTATGTAGTATCTTAATAGTTTAATAGTTGAATAATTGTTGATTTGTACTGTTTCATAGTTGTAATTTTATACTGTTTCAGTGAGAGTGATTGAAATATTTTATTTTAATATACAAATTCATATGAAAATCTTAATTTCTGTACAAAATATTGACCATTTCAATTTATTTCAATCAATTTTAAGTTTTCAACAAAGCAATTTGATCTTTTAACAAAACAATTTGATCATTAATCATATTAATTAAATATAATTGATTAACTAAGCTTCAAGTTTTGCTTAAGTTATTTTAAATATGCATTTATCCCAAAGCAAGCCTATCATTAAAGCTTCTTGAATAATTACTCATTTTGAGTGTCGTCTTTGCACTTCCAGCCCATGGAGCCCAAATTATCTGCAGTTAAATCCACTCATTGCTTAAATTGGGCCTATCAAAGGCAACTAACTAACTCCGTAATTGTATTGGGCCTATTAAAGAATGTCCTTTGCTTGGGTCAAAATCTAAAAATAAAATGCTTATGACAAAGTAAGTACTTATTGGAGAAGAAAACACCATGAAAAATTCACATACGCGCATTGGAATTGTTTTGCCAACCAATGGAGGTTTACCCTTTGGATTCATCAATAATTTCTTTATACATGTGAGGCAAGCAATTAAGATAATCTTACCAAATACATTATTTTAAGACACTGCTAATTATTATTAGGATGCGTTGATGTTGACCATATCAAGGTAGACAAGGTATACTAGACTAATAATAATAAAAACTAGTAATTTTTGGGAACTTATTCTAATACAATTTGTTCAACTGCCCCAACTTATTTGGCATTCTGCTTCACAGTAAATGTGCCAGACTGCCAGACAAATGACAGAAATTCTCGTTTAATTGCTACGCGTTGCGTGTGATCACATGGAGTCTATTTCGCAATAACTTTAATTATAATATTCTGCAAGGCCTGGATTCAATCCATCAAAAAAATACTTGTTATGAAAAGGTTAATCACGAGAATAATTTCATATTTAAAGAATATAGAGATGCTCACCAAAATGCCAAAGAAACTTAATTAGAATATATTTTTCAAATATTATTAAGAAAATCAGTATTACTTTTTTTTAAAAGAAATTTGTCTCCGATTAAGAGTTTAAAATTGAAATTTCTAAATTATATATTGACACGATTATATATGTTGAGTTACTACTCATTAATTAAATATATTTTTTTAGCGGGCATTTCAAATATAATTATTCTGCAAGGCCTGGAATTCAAAATCATCAAAAAAAAATACTTGTTATGAAAAGTTAATCAACCGAAGAATAATTTCATATTTAAAGCAATATTAGAGACACTGCCCTCACCAAAAATCGCCAACGAAACTTACATTAGAAATCAATATTATTTCTCAAACATATTATTAAGAAACAATCAAGTAATTACTTTTTTTTTTAAAAGAAATTTGTCTCCGATTAAGAGTTTAAAATGAAATTTCTAATCATTTATATATTCGACACGATTATACTATGCTTTGAGTTACTGTACTCCATAAGTCTAAATATATTTTTCTAGCGGGCACAAATTATATAATATATATATACTTACATAGTAACTATATATATATAATATACTATATTACCTTATAATATATATTATATTTTGCTGCCGCTTGTTTCTTTTCGATTATATTTTGCTGCCGCTTGTTTTTCGATTGTTACCGGGACAGTTTATGATGCAGAGCTTGAGGCTTTGATTTGGGGGCTTTTCTGGAGTATTGATAAAGGTTTTTATCCCATTCAGGTGGAAATGGATTGTCTGGACCTAGTTGCTCACGTTAATCGGGCACAATGGATTAGAGCATGTCCTTAAGTTTTGCTGCGTGTTGCTGACTTGTTGCATCTTCACTCTTCTTCCATTCATCACATATATCGTGAAGGAAATCAAGCCGCACATCTTTTGGCCACTTATCAAAAGCTCCATCATGCTTCTCTTTCTTTTACCTCTTTTAATTTTTTGCCTCATTTGATTAAAAATATTATATTATTGGAGTCTATGGGGACTACATATTTGCGATATAAATAAAAGAAAAAAAAAAAAGTGGACTTAACACAATTATAATTTTCAAATACAAATCAAAATCCAATAAGGGCAGTCTAATCCCTAAAAGGCAATATATGGGGAAGGGAATTGAAGCCGTCTCCATCTTAGCCACCAGCCTAAGGCGGTTGGCAAGACAATTTTATATATAAATCTATATTTATTTACATGGAGAGATGAGAGTTGTATTTAAATAAAACAAAAGATTACAGATTGCCTATACACGACTAAATCAAATAACCAAAATTATTTATATACTAAGTCGCAGTGACAGAGTCCACTTATGTTTTCTTGCAACATGAAATTGTTGGCTAAGTCCAAAGGATCTAAGCCTATTCTGACTTTCACCATCTATAAATATCGACCCCAACTGAGCCCAAAATAAAGCAAAAGGAAAACAAAAAACCTCTATTTAGTTTCTACATCAGTAGCTCATATACTGCATATAGCTGTTAAGAAATGGCCTGGCGAAACATTTTCTCTATTTATGCAGTCTTGCTGATATTGCATGCTTTTGCTACTATTGCTTCTTCGCAATCGTTGTCTCCATATTATTATGATAAAGTGTGCCCTGAAGCTTTACCCACTATTAAACGACTCATTGAGTATTATGATAAAGTGTGCCCTGAGGCTTTACCCACTATTAAACGACTCATTGAGGCTGCCGTTTACAAAGAACGTCGCATGGGTGCTTCTTTATTACGTCTCCATTTTCATGACTGTTTCGTTAATGTACTCTATAAATACTTTTTCCCAATTATTCTCATTTTTTTAATTTGATTTTATTACATTAACATATTAATAAATGGTTTCTGATTAATATAGGGCTGTGATGCGTCAGTTCTTTTGGATCCTTCACCTACAATTGATAGTGAAAAGAATGCAGTTGCTAATGTAAATTCTGCTAGAGGATTCGAGGTTATTGATCAAATTAAGCTGGAAGTAGATAAAGTATGCGGTCGCCCTGTGGTCTCCTGCGCTGATATTTTAGCTGTAGCAGCTCGCGATTCTGTAGTTGCGGTACTTTCTTTAATTTCTGATCATACCATTCTAAAGGTTGTCAATATAATCAATGGCTTTTGCTGACATATACACAATGGAAATGTGCAGCTAGGAGGACCAACATGGACAGTGCAGCTTGGGAGAAGAGACTCAACTACAGCAAGCAGAACAAAAGCTAACAGAGACATACCATCACCCTTCATGGACCTTCCTGCACTTATTACTAACTTCAAAAACCAAGGTCTTAACAAGAAAGACCTTGTTTCTCTCTCCGGCGGCCATACTATAGGATTTGCACGGTGCATTGTTTTCCGAAACCGAATTTACAACGAAGCTAATACTATTGACCCCAAATTCGCAAGACAGCGCAGATTAACATGCCCACGCGTTGATGGAAATACAAATCTTGCACCGCTAGATTCATCGCCTGCACAGCGCAGATTAACATGCCCACGCGTTGATGGAAATACAAATCTTGCACCGCTAGATTCATCGCCTGCACGTTTTGACACTGCGTATTTCACTGACTTGATAAATAAGAGAGGCCTTCTTCATTCCGATCAGCAGCTATTTGTGGGCGGCTCAACTGATGGATTAGTAAAGACCTATAGCTCAAATGCTGAGATTTTCTCTGCAGATTTTGCTAATTCTATGGTTAAGATGGGAAATATAAAGCCATTGACTGGAAAACAAGGCCAAATTCGTTGCAATTGCAGGAAGGTGAATTAGATATTTGGGATTATGAATATATTATTTTTAAATTATGGCTTCAATTTATTTCGTAAGAAATAAAAATTTGATTGTTAATTAAGAAAGCATGCATGCATGGAAATATGCGTGGTGCAGATTGTCTATTGAAATTTGTTAAAAGGCCGAATATATAAATAAAATTACTTTTGTATTTTGCGAAAGAATTTGAGCAATTTACATAAAAGTTGTGAAATAAAAATATTTACCTTAATTGTGTTGCCTTCAAAATATTTACAAACATGGTGTAAATTTAATTTTTCAAAATCAATTATTACACTTTGAATGAAAGAAATACGTTAATAGAAATCATCTATTTAATTTATTTTACTTAGAGGCTATTTTCACTGTTGTATGGTGTCAGTTAAATTTTCTCTCTCTTTAAAATGTTATACTTCCGATGTAACAAGATAATGAAAAGAAAATAAATATTTCGTGCATGAAAATTTATAAAATTAATTAACTCATTCTCCTATTTTTGTATATTTGGCATTATTCTCTAAAATTTAATTGTATCAAATCAAATTATTCTTCCATGTGATTTAGTGATTTTTATCGTTAAATTCATAGTAATAAAATACCCTTCTAATAAAATAAAAATTAAAGTCGCTATCCCTCTTCTTTTCTTTCATCTATCCAAATCTCTATTCAGCAAATATATATGCTAAAAAAATAAATAAATACATTGAAATCGTTAAAGTTGTTGTATCTCACTTTGCAAGAGAATGGCTCTCTCTCCATCCATTAATGGAAAATGGTACCCTTAATGGCAATTATCTCTCCGTTTCTTGTGTCATTGAAATTTTCTCCCTCCTAAAATGTTACATTTGACAATATAATGAAAGCATAAAATCATATAAGTACATAGTTTAAGTTTAGAAATTTAATATAAGTACAATTTTGCAATAATATAAGTACATAACCATTTATGCATTTAGCTATATTTAAAATATTGGTATATATAATTTCAATGGTAAGACATCTATTTTTTGTTTCTCGGAGTTAAATTGTTTTATATATCTTATAATATGTAGAATTAGAACCATTTTTCAAAATAACATATTAATTAAAGGTAATTTAGAGAAAAAAAAAAGAAAAATGAAGAGCGTTTTTTTTTCTTTCTTTCATTTTTTGTGTTCGAAATACTTCCGAGAATTGATCAATGAGAAATATATATTTCCTTATAAAACAAGTAAATGTATTTTAATTTTTAAAGGAAAAAAAATTATCACTTTGAAAAGAGAAAGCTATTTTTCCAAATTTCAGTAAATCATTAAGCAAAGAAAAGTGCTTAATACATACCCTATTAATCAATTGATAATGAGTGGATATTATTTTTATCATTTTTTTTTAATACAATGCGAGGTATATTTAAGACTATGCCCATTTTAACGGTACTCAAGCCTAATTAATCCTTGCTCGTTCTCGGAGGCAAAGGAGCTAGCCCAAGGGTATTTGCGTTGCGGAGGATCGAACCTATGACCTTAACCATGATGTTCAATCCCGCAAGTATTTTTTTCCATTTAAATATTAAAATACATGAAGTTTTATAAAATTAAGTATTTTTATTTGTATATATTAAAAATATAATATTGCAATTGAACAACTAAAAGCAAATTTCTGAAAAAAATATTTTTAAAAGGAAGATTTTTTGAGAAAATATTTTCCAGAGATAGATATATTTTCAGTGAAGTAATAGAGCGCAAATTATATTTATTTATAGATATAGATGGTCAATGATTCTCCATTTATATACATATATGAAATTTAAATGAAGAGTGATTTAATCCATTATAGATGAAATCGACACAAATTAAAATTTCAACTATTTAATTAATTAAGCATTGGTTAAGCTGTAACATCAACTAATTAAGCTATGATTAATAAAGAACGATTTGATCCCATCATAGATGAAATCAACAAAAGGTTTGACTAATTAAGCATTTGTTGAACGGTAACATCAACTCATGGACCAAGAGAATAAAGTTTATTTTTGAAACGAGAATATTTCTGATTATACACTGGAAAAAAAAAATATGAAGTTATATTCCCTGTTCTATTTATATAGAGAAAATTTACTTTTTGAGCGTTCTATTTATATAAAGAAATTTTCCTACTATAGTAACTTTGGGACAAATACCAAAGCAAAGAGTCCAATATGCCCTTGCTTTGGTTTATAGATTAAACATTGATTTTGGGAGTATTTTAAGAAAGTGATAGACATTATTGTGGTTAGCATTTAATGTTAAAAAATTGGTTGAACCGTGCATTAAGAAAATGTGAAATTTAAGCACATTATGCGCACATAGAAATTTCACCAAGAATCTTATGCTAAACATTTAAGTGTACACATATAGTCAAATTTACTCACAACTCTAATAAATTCTGAACGAAGGAAGATTTTCCTCCAAACGACAATGTTTAAATAAAAATAGTTGTGCCAATTTATATTTACTCTGACGAGGGCTAAAGAGAAAGATGCAGAACCTAAAACCTAATTTCATTGCCTAAATAAAAATAGTTGCGCTCATTTTTTTGCATTATGCCAAATTCTATAAATTGTCTTAGTGGATATGGATAAACTGTCTGTAACTTTATGAATACTGCGAGCATTTGACTTACCTTTTTCAATTTTAGAACATTGTAATATACAAACTGTATTTTTCACATCTTCAGTGATGTTTTTCCTTTTATTGCCTTTTTGAGCCTCTTCTGGAATGTTACTTGGTGGTGGTGTAGTTTCATATTCTACAGAAAACGGTTGTTCAGTGGATGGCAAAGAGATCAAGTCTAATATTGATTGTTGAGTATGGACACATCTTCTGAAGTTGCAAGCAAGTTTTGAAGGACTGTATTCAAATCAAAAGGAAGAACTGTGTCCATAGCGTTTTTGGATTAAATTTTTTGAAGGACTGTATTCAAATCAAAAGGAAGAACTGTGTCCATAGCGTTTTTGGATTAAATTTTGGAGTTATAAACTCGTCCCTATTTAAATGAATTTAGCTTTGAAAATTTTGACTTTAAAATTTCATTTTTTTATGCATAAATTTGGAGAAGCAGAATAAAGAATTTGAGGTTGAAAATTTTGGCTCCAAACTTGCTTTTAACTTTCACGCTAATTTTTTCAATCCAAATTTGATATTGAAATTTTAATGAGCATCTGCAATTAAAGAGCCTACTTTTTTTTTGTTATTGAAAGTCTAAACAAATTGTTATTGAAAGTCTAAACAAATAAAATGCGTCGTTTAAGCAACAAATCATTTCTCTCATCATTATCATATTTTATTGAAAATTAATATCTTTTCAGGGGCAAATTAGGAAGAAATCTACAAAAAAACTACCTTCTTAATCTTAGAGAAATTTTGACTTTCTCTATATAAATAAAATGGAGGGAGTAACACTTTTGAAAGAATTCCTACTATTATTGGTTTGATCCATAAGCGTGGCTATGGAGTTAATCTAGACAAGTAATTTCCAATATCAACACATTAATATTAATACTAATTCGGAATTTAATGCCAAGTCGAGTAATTATATTAGCGATATTATTCACCATGATCAAATATGATTAAAGAAAAAGTATATAACTAATCTGTGTTTTTTGAAAGTAGTGTAAATCTTTTATTATCTTCTTAAAATAAATATAACTAGAAAGCTTGTGATACAGATAATTGTAGTAATAATTTTTTTTTACTAGAAGGAATTAATTTATTAAAGAACTAATAATAATGAAACGATTAAATAGAAAGTAACCATAGAAAAATACTTAAATTCCTTGCGTGATTTTTCACTTTAAAGACAATTTTAAATTTATAAGAAAGTATATTACCATCTACATAAGACAAGAAATACTGCAATTTAAGCAGACTTAACACAATTATAATTTTTAAATACAAATCAAAATTCAATAAGGGCAGTCTAATCCCTAAAGGGCAATATATGGGGAAGGGAATTGAAGCCGTCTCCATCTTAGCCACCAGCCTAAGGCGGTTGGCAAGACAATTTTATATATAAATCTATATTTATTTACATGGAGAGATGAGAGTTGTATTTAAATAAAACAAAAGATTACAGATTGCCTATACACGACTAAATCAAATAACAAAAATTATTTATATGCTAAGTCGCAGTGACAGAGTCCATTATTTTTTCTTGCAACATGAAATTGTTGGCTAAGTCCAAAGGATCTAAGCCTATTCTGACTTTCACCATCTATAAATATCGACACCAACTGAGCCCAAAATAAAGCTAAAGGAAAACAAAAAAACCTCTATTTAGTTTCTACATCAGTAGCTCATATACTACAATAGCTATTAAGAAATGGCCTGGCGAAACATTTTCTCTATTTATGCAGTTTTGCTGATATTGCATGCTTTTGCTACTATTGCTTCTTCGCAATCGTTGTCTCCATATTATTATGATAAAGTGTGCCCTGAGGCTTTACCCACTATTAAACGACTCATTGAGGCTGCCGTTTACAAAGAACGTCGCATGGGTGCTTCTTTATTACGTCTCCATTTTCATGACTGTTTCGTTAATGTACTCTATAAATACTTTTTCCCAATTATTCTCATTTTTTTAATTTGATTTTATTACATTAACATATTAATAAATGGTTTCTGATTAATATAGGGCTGTGATGCGTCAGTTCTTTTGGATCCTTCACCTACAATTGATAGTGAAAAGAATGCAGTTGCTAATGTAAATTCTGCTAGAGGATTCGAGGTTATTGATCAAATTAAGCTGGAAGTAGATAAAGTATGCGGTCGCCCTGTGGTCTCCTGCGCTGATATTTTAGCTGTAGCAGCTCGCGATTCTGTAGTTGCGGTACTTTCTTTAATTTCTGATCATACCATTCTAAAGGTTGTCAATATAATCAATGGCTTTTGCTGACATATACACAATGGAAATGTGCAGCTAGGAGGACCAACATGGACAGTGCAGCTTGGGAGAAGAGACTCAACTACAGCAAGCAGAACAAAAGCTAACAGAGACATACCATCACCCTTCATGGACCTTCCTGCACTTATTACTAGGAGAAGAGACTCAACTACAGCAAGCAGAAGAAAAGCTAACAGAGACATACCATCACCCTTCATGGACCTTCCTGCACTTATTAATAACTTCAAAAACCAAGGTCTTAACAAGAAAGACCTTGTTGCTCTCTCCGGCGGCCATACTATAGGATTTGCACGGTGCATTGTTTTCCGAAACCGAATTTACAACGAAACTAATACTATTGACCCCAAATTCGCAAGAAAATTGTTTTCCGAAACCGAATTTACAACGAAACTAATACTATTGACCCCAAATTCGCAAGAAAGCGCAGATTAACATGCCCACGCGTTGATGGAAATACAAATCTTGCACCGCTAGATTCATCGCCTGCACGTTTTGACACTGCGTATTTCACTGACTTGATAAATAAGAGAGGCCTTCTTCATTCCGATCAGCAGCTATTTGTGGGCGGCTCAACTGATGGATTAGTAAAGACCTATAGCTCAAATGCTGAGATTTTCTCTGCAGATTTTGCTAATTCTATGGTTAAGATGGGAAATATAAAGCCATTGACTGGAAAACAAGGCCAAATTCGTTGCAATTGCAGGAAGGTGAATTAGTTATTTGGGATTATGAATATATTATTTTTAAATTACAGCTTAAGAAAATAAATTTGGTTGGTAATCAACAAAGCATGCATGCATGGAAAGCTGCGTGGTGCTGATTGTCTATTGAAATTTGTTAAAAGGCCGAATATATAAATAAAATTACTTTTGTATTTTGCGGAAAAATTTGAGCAATTTACATAAAAGTTGTGAAATAAAAATATTTACCTTAATTGTGTTGCCTTCAAAATATTTGCAAACATGGTGTAAATTTAATTTTTCAAAATCATTATTACACTGTGAATGAAAGAAATGCATTATTACACTCTGCCTGTTAGAGAAATTGTCTATTTAATTTATTTTACTCGATGGCTATTTTCGCAGTTGTACGGTGTCAGTTAAATTTTCTATCTTTAAAATGTTATACTTACGATATAACAATATAATGAATGGAAAATTAATATTTCCTCAAAGTTTATAAAATTAATTAATTCGTTCTCTTATTTTTGTACATTTGTCATTAGTCTCTAAAATTTAGTTCTGTCACGTTAAATGGTTTTTCCATGTGATTCAGTAATTTTTATCGATAAATACATAGTAAAAGACTAAAATACCCTTCTGATAAAATAAAAATTAAAGCCGCTATCCCCCTCTCCTTCATCTGTCCAAATCTCTATTTCAGCAACTATACATGCTAATCCAGATCTCTATTTCAGCAAATATACGTGCTAAATAAATAAATAAATACATTGAAATCGTTAAAGTTGCTGTATCTCACTTTGCAAGAGAATGGTTCTAGACATCTCTCCATCCATTAATGGAAAACGGTACCCTTAATGGCAATTATCTCTCCGTTTCTTGTTTCAGTGAAATTTTCTCCCTCTTAAAATGTTACATGTGACAATATAATGAAAGCATAAAATCATATAAGTACACAAATTTTAAGATTAGAAATTTAATATAAGTACAATTTTGCAATAATATAAGTACACAACCATTTATGCATTCAGCTATATTTAAAATATTGGTATATATAATTTCAATGATAAGACATCTATTTTTTGTTTCTCGGAGTTAAATTGTTTTTATATATCTTATAATATGTAGAATTAGAACCATTTTTCAAAATAACATATTGATTAAAGATAATTTAGAGAAAAAAAAAAAAGAATAATGAAGAGCGTTTTTCTTTCTTTCTTTCTTTTTTTGTGTTCGAAATACTTCCGAGAATTGATCAATGAGAAATAAATATTTCCTTATAAAACAAGTAAACGTATTTTAATTTTTAAAGGAAAAAAAATTATCACTTTGAAAAGATAGCTATTTTTCCAAATTTCAGTAAATCATTAAGCAAAGAAAAGCGCTTAATACATACCCTATTAATCAATTGATAATGGGTGGTTATTATTTTTATCATTTTTTTAATACTTGTACGAGGTATATTCAAGATTATGCCCGTTTTAACGGTCCTCAAGCCTGACTAATCCATGCTCGTTCTCGGAAGCAATGGGGCTAACTTAGTGGTGTTTATACTGCGGAGGATCGAACTTATGACTTTAGCCATAATGTTCAATCCGACAAGTACCTTTTTCCATTGAAATATTAAAATACATGAAGTTTTATAAAATTAATAGTGCGCAAGTTATATTTATTTATAGATATAGATCCTCAATGATTCTTCATTTATATACATATGTGAAATTTTTTAATGAAGAGTGATTTAATCCATTATAGATGAAATCGACACAAATTAAAGTTCCAACTACTTAATTAATTAATCATTGGTTAAACTGTAACATCAACTAGTTAAGCTATGATTAATAAAGAACGATTTGATCCCGTTATCCATGAAATCAACAAAAGGTTTGACTAATTAAGCATTTGTTGAACGGTAACATCAATGGAAAAATTTTATCTAGACCGGGTACATGGTGTAATACACTGAATTTTTATTTTCAAAACTTTTGAATTTTTACTAAATCAAAAATCTGAATTTATGACGATATGGGCTATAAGTACCGAGCGATTACAATCTGGGCCTAAATTGCAAGTTGGGCTCAAACCCAAAACACATTATCGGAATTATCAGGTTGAGGACCTTTAGAAATTTTTAAAAAATAATATGGAGCCTTAACTATTAATGTATTTTAAATATGTAATGTGAGTGTGGTTACCACGTGAATTAATTATCTTAGACATCTAATATTATGATTATTAATATTAAATATTAAGTAAATTGAATAAATGTATATAAACCAAACCGGATCTGTAGACCAGGTTAAAACCCCGTAAATCAAGCAAAAAATCGGACCAAATTGCTGATTTAGACCAAACCGGTTCGAATCGAACCGAAATGGCCCAGAACCCTCTAGAATCGCCTCTCTCTCTTCTTTTTCCCTCTTCTTCTCTTCTTCTTCGCGCATGCAAGGAGCAGCGCCGCTCCTCCTCCTCCTCCTCCTCCCTTCCCGATCCAACCATCTGAGCTTCTCGCCGTTGTCTCCTCGCCGCTGCAAGTCCGGTCTCGTCACATCGCCTCTCCGTTCTGGAAAATGCAGCAATTAGACGAGTTGCGATTCCCCTTTGGCGAGCGGCGCAGCGACACCTCAACTGTCTCTCCGGCGATCTCGTCATCGTCGAACGGCTCCAGTCTCATCCTTCATCGATGGTGAGCACCGAACGTAGGTGAGATGCAGTGGTCGGCGTTGGAATCGACGGAGATGACGATAATGGCACTAGACCACTGCCAAGCCCAGTTTGACCGACTGGAGTGCAGATCTCGCACAACTGAAGCCAAAATCGGGCTCCTGACAAAAAATCGAGTTGAAAGGTATATTCGCGATAAATTTCTGGGCAAGATTGAGTTTACGTCCACCGTGCACGGCGGCGACGCCGGCGGTCCGGCGACCGGCCGGCGATACTCCGGCGAAGCTCCAAGAGGCAGAATGCCCTCCTCTTCGTGCGGGTCATGGAAATGAAATCTGATTTTCAATCGGTACACTCTAAAGCTTAATTTTTCAATTTTTAAATAAATCCCGAATTAATTAATTAATGAAATTAATTAAGTATTTAAATGAATTAAATTAGATATTGTTAAATATATTTCAATGAATATTAATTATAACTGTACTGAAATATAAATTCCTAGCTAATAATAAATTTTAGGAATTTTATTAACAAATAAATAGTTATAGAACAATTAATTATAATAGACTGTGTGAATTGAATGAAAGAATGAATGATGGTTATGGAAAACGAGATAATAGACTGTGTGAATTGAATGAAAGAATGAATGATGGTTATGGAAAACGAGATCAGTTAATGTGAATTGATGTGAATTGCCCGATGGATGGGCTGTGTGTTGACATATGGTTTATGTAAAAATTTGGATAGTCCAGTTTATAGAGGAAATGCTGCCGAATTTTAATAAAACACTTAGTGAAGAATTAAATTAGTTATATTCTTAATAAGTAGTAACGGATTAAAACTTTAGGTATTATTATTATTATTATTATCATTAGGAATATCATTATTATTATTATTATAATTAGAAATTTTATCTAAAGGCTATAAATTCGAATAAATAAATAAATAGGGAAACTATATATATAGAGAAATATACAATTTAGTTTGATATGTGAGTAAAGCAAATTGTAACCAAAACTAATAATTAAAGTAAAAGTACGTTTCTTGAATTAGACCTCTAATGTAGAATTTTCTTATTATGTTAGATGTTTGTAAGTTCCGAAAGGTGGAGACAAATGCTGGAAGCGTGCGCAATAATAAAGATAGTCCTTTAAAGGACAATAAAAAACTGTGAGTAGTGTTAGATAACTAGTATCATCTGCTTGCATTCATGCATTCACGGTGAAATGTTATCATGCATTAATTTGTTAAATTGCCATATTGTGCTGCATTATTGTTTGATTAAGGATTGCTTGATTATCTGTGATGTGATATTGTTGTGCCTTGTTTGTGTGGAATTGGAACGAAGTGGGTAACCATGGGTTTGTGAGACTGTTACTGTTATATGGATCCTGATTCTGTTACTTGCTATATGGAATCCTGATTCTGATTTCTGTTAGCCGGGGGGTAAATGAGGGAGATCGGCGCCCCCATGTGCACCCTTGTTAATTCTGGTCTATTCTGAAACCACATGTTTGGCTCTTATTTGGCGCACCTTGAAGTTTAGATCTGATCGGCCGGCAGCTCACAGGGTTGGCCTCCTGTTTTGAGCCGCCCTGAAAGATCTAGATTGGGATGGAGACGAACCGGGTTGTCTCCTGTTGGTTGTGTATATATATATTAATATATATTATATATATATATATATATAGTATATAATTATATATAAAAGAAGAGAGATTAGCAAAATAATGAGAGGACCGATCGTGTGAGGATTATACTGGCCAGCCAGAATGGGGGATTGGCTCCCTGGTGCACATGTGAGTGGATGGGTCATGTGGGAGGACGGCTCATTGGGTTTCGGTAACTCCACTGACTAATTTCCACGTGATATGATTACATGAAGGTGATGATAATTGTGATTGCTGTTGTATTGTCTTTTGTGTGACAAACTGCATGATCATAAAATTAATTGGTTACCAAATAAAAATATTTTAGCATCTGTGTGATTGTGTGGGATGAGAGGGTTATCTAACCCTACTCACTGAGTCTAGTACTCACCCCCTCCCTCCAATCCTCCCCAGGTAATAGACCCCCCCCCCCAACCTCCCCAGGTAATAGATGGAAAGAAGAATCCTGGAGTCCAATCGAATGAACGAGATACGGATCGATAAGAGTAATAATCATTGTATCGAATATGTAAATGCATAGGATAGTGAATTATGGAGTAGAGTTCCGCAATTGTATTCCAATTGGATTGTAAATGAACAAATAGAGTACAGATATTTATTATATGGATTGTACTTTAGATATATATTGTGAAATAAGTTATTGGGCCTGAATCCACAATTGTGAATAGAATGCGAGTTTAAGTAATACAGGCTTACTAAGAATGCGAGTTTAAGTAATACAGGCTTACTACGGGCTTCGGGGGCCTTAAGCCCACCCAGGTCCTAGTGCCGGTCTGGTCCATGGAAATGGGTCGTGACACATGGCCTCACTCATAGAACAAACTAATGAGAATAAAGTTTTTTATTGAAACGATGGTATTTCTGACTATACACTGGGAAAAAAAAGATAAAGTTATGCTCTCCATTTTGTTTATATAGAGAAAATTTTCTTTTTAGGCGTTCTATTTATATAGAGAAATTTTTCTAATATAGTAACTTTGGGAGTAACGCCAAAGCAAAAAGTCCAATATGTCATTGCTTTGGTTTATAAATTAAACATTGATTTTGGGAGTATTTCAAGAAAGTGGCAGATTTTATTGTGGTTGGCATTTAATATTCAAAAATTGACTGAACCGTGCATTATGGAAATGTGAGATTCAAGCACATTATGCGCATAGATTAAATTTCACCAAGAAGCTTATGTTAAACATTTAAGTGTGCACATATAGTAAAATTTACTCACGACTCTAATAAATCCTGAACGGAAGAAAATTTTCCTCCAAACGATAGTGTTTAAATAAAAATAGTTGCGCTCATTTATATTTACTTTGATGAGGGCTAAAGAGAGAGATGTAGAACCTAAACCCTAATTTCATTGCCTAATAAAAATAGTTGTACTTATTTTTTGCATTATACCAAATTTTGTAAATTGTCTTAGTAGATATGGATAAATTGTCTGCAACTTTATGAATACTGTGAGTTGACTCACCCTTTTCAATTACAGAACACAGTAAAATACGTTGTATTTTTCATATCTTCAGCAATGTTTTTCCTTTTATTGCCTTTTCGAGCCTCTTCTAGAATATTACTTGATGGTGGTGTGGTTTCAGATTCTACAGAAGGCGGTTGTTCAGTGGATGGCACGAATATCAAGTCTAAGGTTGATTGTTGAGTATGGACTTCAGATTCTACAGAAGGCGGTTGTTCAGTGGATGGCACGAATATCAAGTCTAAGGTTGATTGTTGAGTATGGACACATCTTTTGAAGTTGTAAGCAAAATTTAAAGGATTGTATTCAAATCAAAAGAAAGAACTGTGTTCATGGCATTTGTGGATTAAATTTTAGAGTTGTGAACTCATCCTTATTTAAATGAATTTAGCTTTGAAAATTTTGACTCCAAATTTTATTTTTTTCCGCGTAAATTTGGAGAAGCAAAATAAAGAATTTGAGGTTGAAAATTTTTGCTCCAAACATTCTTTTAACTTTCACGCCAATTTTTTCAATTCAAATTTGATATTGTAATTTTAATGCGCAATTGCAATTAAAGAGCCTACGTTTTTTTATTATTGGAAGTTTAAACAAATAAAATGCCTTGTTTAAGCAACAAATAATCTCTCTCATCATTTATCACATTTTATTGAAAATTAGATACGATTTAATATCTTTTCAAGGGCAAATTAGGAAGAAATCCAAAAAAAATCATTTATTTAATCCTAGAGAAATTTTGACTCTCTCTGTATAAATAAAATGGAGAGAATAACATTTTTTTAAAGAATTCTTACAATCATTAGTTTGGTGTATAAGCGTGGTTATAGATTCGGTCTAGACAAGTAATTTCCAATTGCAACACATTAATATTAGTACTAATTCCGAATTAATGCCAAGTTGAGTAATTGTATTGGCAATATTATTCAACCATGATCAAATATGATTAAAGAAAAAGTATATAGCTAATCTGTGTTTTTTGAAAGTAGTGTAATTCTTTTATTATCTTCTTAAAATAAATTACTGTTAATAGGTTTCCTATATAACTTTTTTTATTTTCATGATTAAAGGTTTTCAATGTTTACAAAGTGGGAAGATTGTTGGTTAAATAACAAATTGGACAACATTGATTCAATAGATAAAACTTAAAAAGTTGAAAACCTTAAAAATGAAAGTTTCAAATGTAACTAGAAAGCTTGTGATACAGATAATTGCAGTAACAATTTTTTTTTTACTAGAAGGAATTAATTTATTAAACAACTAAAATAATGAAAGGATTAAATATAAAGTAACCATGGAAAAATACTTAAATTCCTTATGTGATTTTTCACTTTAAAGAAAATTTTAAATTTATCTATTGTGGATTTTTTTAGTTATGAGTACATCATAATATTTCGGGAGAAACAAAAAATACAAATATAGAAAATCAAAAGCTTATGTTCGGAGATGATCTTGGCGATATAAATTAATTTTCCGTATAAAAACTGATCATTTTCCAAATAAGAGGACAAAAAACACATTCTACAAATTTTGTTCTTTTGAAAATTTGTTACACTTGACATACCAAAAGAATTTAATATACCAAATATTAATAATGAAACATACCGCACAACCAGACTATATTAATAAAAGAAAACAATGTGAACTTAAAAGATAAAGTCTTCATAGATAAGAGATGAACAACCCCATCCTGAAATAATAACATATTTTTAATTTTTTTATAAATTCAGCAAGGTCAGCTTACCCTTTTAATTAATCGTGAATGAATATACTATTGCGAATATATTGGAATAATGGAATATGCTTATTATTGTTATTATTATTATGGAAGTAACTAATAGCTAGAGCTCCTTTAAAAAAAAAAAAAAAAAAAAACTAATAACTAGAGCTTAACATGATGACTATTTCTTGCTAATTTATAATGTCGGTAGACTTCCCGGATGTTGCGTGATTTCTCATGTGAGACACATTTTCTAAGAAGGAAATTGTTTTTTCGCACCCCGACTCTCTCATCTTCCCATATATAAATAATGATGCCACTACATTTTTTTATATGAAAATGGAATTTTTTTTTTTCTAAGATACTACATAGTCTTGTCTTATTTCTTACATCAAGAAATTGGTTTTTGTCCTTTGTTTTTCTTTGTTCTGCTTTAGTTGTGTGTTTTTTATTTTTTGTTGCTTCTGGTTTGGAGTACTATTCTGTCGTTAGGTGTTTATATTTTGACCAAATATTTTTGGTTTCTGGGGTAGATATGGGTATATGCAAAGAACCCATTGATTCAAGGCTTAGTGCTTGAGTATATTAAATTTTTCTTGAACATTAATAATAAAAATTATATTTATTCTACTTTTCCAAAAAAAAAAAAAAAAAAAACTTTTTCCAAAAAAAAAAAAAAAAAAAGAGAGAGATAGTACCATTATTTATTGTCCTATTAATTAAATTTTAAAAAAAAAAAAAAAAAAAAAGAGAGAGATAGTACCATTAATTTATTGTCCTATTAATTAAATATTATAAATTTTTTCTAAAAATATATTTCAGATGTTATACTTACAATGTAATAATTATATTTAATCATTTATTTTTTATAATTTCACTTTTATTAAACTATTAATTCATAATTATAATATAGCATGAAATACATAACATTTAAACAAAATTTATCACCATTTAGGTCTATATACATTATTAAAATAAATACTTCAAAATTATAAGGTTAAATTAATTAAAAAAGAAACATTTTAAGTTTTTTCTTTGCTAAACTACATTAAGAAACTCAACAGAAAACTAAACTAAACAACGACAGATATAAGATATTGTATGAATATCATGAATTCTAATTAACCTGTCGAAAAGCTTGTTAGCACCAAAATATGTTTCTTTTATTAGATAGAAACATGAACTTCAAATCTAATTTTTTTTTCCTTATTTTTATCTTTGGAAAGGTTAATAGGCCCAAATCACGCCGTGAGCTATACGATAAAATATAATTTAAATCCAGCCTCAATAGGACTTTAAGAAACAAATACACGAGAAGTCTCTAAGAAATAAGTCATATATATTATATTGCAACATGCGAAGAATAAACAAAAATTTGTTAGGTAAAACATTTCCCTTGTCCAGTGCATATGGACACAGTCCAACACTTAAAGTTTTTATTGCCTATGGTGCTATAAATACGTATATCGCCAAAGCCAATAAGCACGCAAAAATTATCCTTCTTTTCACATTCGCTACTTCAGAAAAAAAACAAAGAGAAGTCAAAATGGCTTCACGTATGAGCTTATGTCTTTTGTTGGTTCTTGCTGCTGCTACAACAAGAGCTTCTTCTCTATTATGTCCTCATTACTATGATAAACTGTGTCCTGAAGCTTTACCAACTATTAAACGAGTTGTTGAGGCTGCTGTGCGCAAAGAAAAAAGAATGGGTGCTTCTTTATTGCGCCTTCACTTCCATGACTGTTTTGTTAATGTAAGTCTGTGTACAAACTGAGTTTGTTGAATTAATATACAAATCTCTCAAACAAATATCAATTTCTAATAATTTTTTTATTTCAGGGTTGTGATGCATCAGTTCTTTTAGATCCTTCTCCCACCATTGACAGTGAAAAAGAAGCTCTCCCTAACAAAAATTCCATTAGAGGATTTGAAGTTATTGACCGGATCAAGTCAGAGGTGGATAAAGCATGTGGAGGCTCAGTGGTCTCCTGCGCAGACATCTTAGCTGTTGCAGCTCGCGATTCTGTTGTAGCGGTATATCTTATAATTTTTCTTCCATATTTCTTACATAATAAACATGAAAGGCATCGACGGATACTGAGAAACTAAATAACTACCGATCAGTTAAAACATTAATAGCTTCATGAGAAATTCTAATAAAAGGGTGGAATTATTTGCACTAGATCGATGGATCTATCATTATTTGCTCTACATGCTACAGTTTTGCTGATTTGTCCATTAGTTCATCAATGTCATTGTTCTCTGCTACCTAAATGCATTGACAAGTGTATAAAAATATTGTACAGTTGTGCGATTTGCTTATTTAAATTTTATCTTTGACTGTTTCTATATTCATATATTTAAAATAAACATGCATAATATGATATAACATACTATATTTAATATTTTTTGAGATCATGAAAGAACCTGTATAATACTTTATCTTTATGAAAAAGTTGAATATTGAAGTTGAGCGAATAAATTTTATTCAATGCAATTCTTTTTAATATATATAATTATATATACATAATAGGAAAGACAGTGCACGTTAACTCTCTCTAGATCTCGCAAATATAAAATGTTTCATGTACTATATCATCCTTATTTCTATATAATTATTTCTATAATTATATATGTATATACCACGATGAATTCCACAATTGGATGCAAAGAAAAAATTGTTTGTTTTGCAATTTGAAATAAAAATCAGTTATGTATATGCTTTGGGAGTTTAAATTGTTTCCTCCATTAATACTATATTTGTGTTAATGACCAAAAAAAAATTGCAGCTAAAAGGACCAACATGGAAGGTGCCATTAGGGAGGAAAGACTCGACCACAGCTAACAGAACGAAAGCTGAAACAGACCTTCCAGGACCATTTTTAGACCTTCCTGGGCTCATTGACGGCTTCAAGAAGCAAGGACTAAACCAGAAAGACCTAGTTGTGTTATCTGGAGGCCATACGTTAGGTTTTTCAAAGTGCGGCGCTTTCAGGGAAAGAATCTACAATGAAACTAACATCGACCCAGAATTTGCACAAGAACGAAGATTAACTTGTCCAAGAGTTGGAAATGACACAAATCTTGCACCATTTGATCCAACTCCTGCTCGTTTTGACATGGCTTATTTCACCAGCTTGACAAAGTTAAAAGGACTTCTTCATTCTGATCAACAGCTATTTAATGGCGGGTCTACTGATGCGCTTGTAAAGACTTACAGTTCAAATGCCGAAGCTTTTAGGGCTGATTTTGCTAAGTCTATGATTAGAATGGGGAATATTAAACCACCGACTGGAAGTCAAGGTGAAGTTCGTTTGAATTGTAGGGTGGTGAATAAGGCAGTATGGGAAATGTAGTTTTATCTGTTAATTCCAACTGTATGATTCCTGATACAGACATACGGTATTAATTGTCTGTTGTTATGTTTAGTTTTCAAGTTCCTTCTTGTGTCTTTTCATTAATAATTAATTTATGTAATATTTTATTCTCAAAAAACAATATGTAATCTTTTGTTAATCAATAATGTGTGCAACTACACCTTGTTTAATCGGGAGAATAGTCTTTGTTGATTTTTCCCCCCTCTAAGAAGCTGCTAAATGGATCAAATGGGATTTTTTTTAATTAATTACAATAAATAAATATATAATAATAATAATAATATTAATTACAATAAATAAATAATAATAATAATAATAATAATTAAAATAATAAAATAAAATAAAATAATAATAATAAAATAATAATAATAATAATAATAATAAGTACCAATCCAATTAGTAATTTGCAATCTTAAAATTTATTTATTTTATTCATTGTAATGATTAATAGGGTAAAATAATATTGCGAAGTTATATAACTGGGTTAGCATTTCTCTTGATTTATAACTCTTGTAATTGAGAGCAAGTTGAACTAGTAAAAATTCTTTAAGATTATAAAATAAATATATTTTTTAAAATTTTGAGGGTGGAAATTAAAATATAATTTATTATATTAAATTATATTTTTGGGATTAAAGTGCAATTTTTCATAAAAGAAATTTTTTTCCTTCGAGTGCAATGGCCCTTTAAGGTTCACCTAGTTCGCGAACAGTTGAAGGGTTTCAAAATTAAAATCTTGTACTCCGCGGTAGTGAAAAATATTAATTAGAACACGATTGATTGGTCGCACCAAACAATACCTGATTTTTTAAAATTTTACTATAAAAACTTCTCAATTTCTCCACGTTTCTAGTTCTTCAAGGGGCTATTTCCATTATGATTATTTTTATAGTATTTTTTATTTATAATTTACGTTAACTTTATAATTTTGCAAGGGTTCTCTTTTCTTTTAATGTTTTTCCTTTTCTTCTATCATTTTGTTTATCTATTAGAAAATACTTAAAGATATTTAATTTTTTCTGTATGTAAGAAATTATTTTTCTCCAAAAATGCTAAAATAAAAAAATCTTTTAGAGAAACATTCATTATTCACTTTCAATAAAAATCTTGTACCACCATGGATCCATCGCCTAAGCTTTGAGATATATATACCAATGGTCGCCTGTAAGCTTTTAGGAGTATATGAATTATGGAGTGTAGGTGTGAGTGTGATATATGAGTGTGAGTATTAGAGTAGGAGTAGTGTATACCATTATCATATATAGATGAGAGAGTGTGTGGTGTGTGGTGAAGTGAGGTTGATTCATGTGGCAATAGGTGAGGTTGTAGGTGGTGGTGGAGAGGATGTGAGTGAGGGTGAGTGAGAGAGTGTTGCGTCGCGAAGTTGATTGCCGTTGGCATATGATTGAGTGGTGATTTTAATTATCATTAATGTATGTGAGTTTGGTTATTAACTGTATTGCTGTGGAAAAAGTTCCTCACTCTCCACAATACCAAGATTGTTTCATAGGTCTTTAATGTTATTTAATGATGGTGGAGTGTGAGTGTGTGATTACATGCTATTTAATATATTAGTTTGATTGTTTGGTTTGAATTTATTTGAATTAGTGTTTTTGATTTGGTTTTGAGTGGTGAGAGTTATCAATGTCATTAATGTATTGGTTGGTGGTTTGGATTTTAATTTTAAATTAGTATTGTGACTTCGCATTCTGCATTCTGATTATGTGAGAGGAGGAGTGAGGTGTATTGTGAGGTTCGTGGTGTGGATGTCATCTCTTGAATTTTTAACTGGTTTTTAGTGTGAGTGTGATTTGGGGCTTATCTTAATGCTATTAATGGCCTTTAAGGTATCGGTATTCCCTCCTTAATATAGGTTATATATATGATATTATAGTGAGTGTGAGTATATGAGTAATATGCAGATTTTCCTTGGTGTGTGCGCGCGACATAGGATAATTCCAATCTTAAGTGAGAGTGTGAGATGTGTTAATTGTTATTTTCTATATTTATTTAAAAATAAATAACTTAGAAGGATTAGTTATTAATTTGAATTAAAACCGTTCTGTGAGAGAGTGGTGAGTGAGTGTAATGTATAACGTGTGAGAGAGAGAGATGTGAGATAATATATTAAGTCGAGAATTAAACCGTCTTAAATGTAATTGATTAATATAACGTTAGAAAATTAATAATATATTAAGTAACAATTTATATAAATTTTAAAGACACATAAGTTATGAAGTTAATGATATGTGCAGTTATTATTTTATATTAAAAATTAAAAATTATGTTAAATATAATTGATTAATTATAGTTTTAGAGAATTAATAACATGATGAATTGATGATTTACACAACTTTTAGTCATAAAATAAATTATTTATTTCATGAATTTTATAGCAAGTTAGTTATTTTTTACATTAATTCTAAAATATATCAAATTAATGAATTTTATCACCTTTTATTTTACATTTTTTTTTATTTATCTACATAGATTTCAATATTTTTAATCTATATTTCTGAACATATGTTTATCTACTAATTTTTACTCTAATAATTAAAAATCATGACTATATTTTTGTTTATTATTGATCTATCTTAATAATATTTTTTAATAGCATAATAAAAGCAATTTATTCATATATATATATATATTCTTTTAATTTTTCTTCTTTATTTTTCTTAACCGTGTATAGTATGCACGGGTATATTGCTAGTTCGTTTGGATAGCAGGAAGGTCAACTATATATTTGGGATTACAATGACTATTTATTTTTTGGTTAAAATAATGAATATTTCATCTTTATTAATTTATAATTTTAGTTGACTTTTTGGATGTTGCGTAATTTGATGAGAAGGATACTCTAACAAGGAAAATTGTTAAGAGTATCAAGGAAAATTGTTACTTCTAGATCATATGCCGACTGTCTCATCTACCCAAATATTGTGCATTGTAGAAAAATGGAATATATTTTTTATTAAGATTCTTCTATTAATTACAAGTCATTATAATGGTTTTCTTATTAACATGATGCATGAGGAGGTCTCAAAGTTTCAGTCAATTTGGTGTATATTGTGTAGTCTATAATATTATTACGCGCTTTTGCCTATCAATGATCAAAAAATTTATAAATCATTAGCATTCTCGTCTTTAGGTTTTTTTATTAACATGCTCGTCTTCAAAAGTAGACATCGGTTCTATAGTGTTTGTTACCATTTTATGAGTATTAATGCAAGCTTCTTGATTTGCTCTAAAAAATAAAATGGACTAGGCATATACAATTGCAGGTGGCCTAATATTGAACTCACACCAAGATGAGCATGAAATTTGTAAGCATGTACATCTACACAAGTCTCATTATTGAATTAGGATTCTGATATTGCGTTAATAAAATGTATAGACCTAACTCCATCTCAAAAGTTTAGTAAGAAGAAGAAAATTATTCAAGTCTTATATTTTAAATAAATACCTTGTCCCAAACCGATGTGAGATAGAATAATTACAAAGACTGTACTTATTATTATTATTATTATTATTATTATTGTAATTCATTATCATATCAGAATTATAAGGTTAAAATATAACCAACAAAAACCATTCAATTATTAATGACATAGGATTAAATCTTCTCCTTATTGGTTAGGGATAAACAACAATCATAAATAAATCGCATACACGTTTATCTTGAATTGTGGAGAAACTAAGCTGATTTCTAAGAAATAAGGCATATATATTATATTACAACATACAGAGACCAAACAAAAATTTTTAAAAGTAAAAACATTTTCCCTTATCCAGTACATGTGGACACAGCCCAATTGTCAAGGTTGTGTTATGTTATAAATGCCCCTATCACCAAAGCCAATAAGCACACAAAGACTAGCCTTCTTGTAGTTCTCCTTCACTTTCATTACATCAAGAAAACCTTTTCTTTTTCTAAAAAGAGAAGTCAAAATGGCTTCACGTATGAGCTTATGTCTTCTGTTGGTTCTTGTTGCTTCTGCAACAGCTTCTGCTCAACTATGTCCTCATTTCTATGACATAGTGTGTCCTGACGCTTTACCAACTATTAAACGTGTTGTTGAGGCTGCTGTTAGCCAAGAACAAAGAATGGGTGCTTCTTTATTGCGTCTTCACTTCCATGACTGTTTTGTTAATGTAAGTCTTTGTGTATATATTATTAGAAAATATAAAAATTTAGGTTAAAAATAAATTTTAATATATTCTTTCAATAATATTATCAAAATAATATTTTTAAACAGCAGATTAAATATTAATCCAAAACATATTCTTGTTTTTTTTTTCAGTATGATAATAATCACGTCAGATAACATATTTAATGTGAGCCGAAAGCATTTATGTTTAGTGTGTTGAATTTGATGTACAATCTCTTGATTCATATTTATTTCTCTTATTTTAATTTTTATTTGTCTTTTTTTTTTTTTTTTTTTTTTTTTTTTTTTTTATTTTTACATATATTCAGTTTGTGATTGCACAGCTTTTTTTTAGATCCTTCTCCTTCTCCTACCAGGTGATAAGCTTGAAAAAGAAGCTCTCCTAAAAATTCCATAGAGGATTTGAAGTTATTGACCAGATTAAGTTCAGAGGGTGGATGAAGATGTGGAGGCTCGTGTGGTTCCTGCGCAGACATCATTTAACTGTTGCATGTCTCGCGATTCTGTTGTTGTGGTAGCCTATTAATTCCTCTGTATATTTCTCTTTTAGTTATATACTAAGTAATATATATAGGTATATGTGAGTGAGAGTGGTTAGATATATTTGGGAGAGTGGAATATTTTCATTCTCCGCAGCGCTCAGACGGTGAGTTCAGGAGAGAGAGTGTTAATATAACAAGAGGTGTTTACTATTAGCGAATAAGCTCCCACGGGTATACGTGAGAGAGATGAGAGCGTCAGCGCTCTCGCTTATATATTGGGAAATAAATATTTTAATTTTATTAACATTATTCAGGAAAATTTTAATATAACCAAGAGTTAAAGCTATGCGAATAAGCTCCCACGTATACCTAAAATTAACTCAGTTATACTAAGCGAAAAAACATGTTCAAATATATCACTTGAACTGCAATATTCCAAAGAGATTATGACTGAAATCTAAACAAAACAATACAATATAAACCAAGAACGAGGAAAAACGCTTGGAAGTAGAATTTCATGAGGCAAGAAAAAAAAACCACTGTAGCTAATCCTCTTGTATATATCTAGAAAATTATACTTAATCCGTAGATTAATTCAAACCAAATTAAAGACCTTAAAGCAAAATCTGCTGACATAGAGAGTGGAATTATGTGCTCTCCACGCTACAGTTTTGTTGATTTGTCCATTAGTTCATTAATGTCTTTTTTTGTTTCTTCGTTTGAAATGATTAATGTCATTGTTCTCCACTACCTAAATGCATTGACAAGTATATAAAAAAATGTTTGACGGTTGTGCAATTACATAATATAAATATTAGTACCTTCGATTATTCCTATATATATATATATTATATAATATATTTAATATATTTTGAGATCATGCAAGAACCTGAGAAATACTTTTATCTTTATCAAAAGTTGAATATTAAAGTTTAGCAAATAAATTTTGTTCGATTGTATTATTTTAATATATATACATACCCTATGATTTCCTTGAATTGATGCAAAGAAAAAATTGTTTGTTTTACAATTTTGACATGGAAATCTGCTATTTGCATGCACTGGGAGTCTAAATTGTTACTCCATTAGTAAAATATCTATGTTTATGACAAAAAAAATTTAAAAAAAAAATGCAGCTAGGAGGACCAACATGGAAAGTGCCATTAGGGAGGAAAGACTCTACCACAGCTAACAAAACGAAAGCTGAAACAGACCTTCCAGGACCATTTTTAGACCTTCCTGCACTTATTGATGCCTTCAAGAAACAAGGACTAAACGAGACAGACCTAGTTGCATTATCTGGTGGCCATACAATAGGTTTTTCACAATGCGGCGCTTTCAGGGATAGAATCTACAATGAAACTAACATCGACCCAGAATTTGCACAAGAACGAAGATTAACTTGTCCAAGAACTGGAAACAACACAAATCTTGCACCGTTTGACCCAACACCAGCTAGTTTTGATGTCGCTTATTTCAACAGCTTGACAAATTTGAAAGGACTTCTCCATTCTGATCAACAGCTTTTTAATGGTGGCTCCACTGATGCGCTTGTAAGTACTTACAGTTCAAATCCAGAAGCTTTCAGGGCTGATTTTATCAAGTCTATGATTAGAATGGGGAATATTAAACCATTGACCGGAAATGAAGGTGAAGTTCGTTCGAATTGTAGGGTGGTGAATGTGAATCAGGCGGTTTGGGAAATGTAGTTCTATATCATTTAACTCGAATTACATGATTTCTGAATTATGATACTATATTAATTATATGTTGCTATGTTTTAGCTTTCAGCCGGGAAGACTTAACTACATCCTTTGTATCCACCGGGTAGACAAGAAATTTCTTGGGTTTCAAGTGGTTTCTTGTGTCTTTTCATTAATAATTAATGTAACGTTTTATTATTAATCAATAAATAAAAACACAACTAGCTGTTGTCTAATTAGGAGAATAGTCTTTGTTGATTTTTTTTTTCTTTTTTCCTCTCTTGATTAAAAATAATATAAAACATCTGGAAGAAAGAGTAAACCTTCAACAAATTCAAGTTGCATTTGTTGAATTGTATTTACTAACTAAAATATCAATTGTAATTTTTCTTTAATCCAAGTAATCCCTATTGACTTTTTTTTTCCATTAAATTTTTTTTCCATTCTCTCTATTGAAACACAAAATCAAACATGTAGATATGGGGAGTAGCTAATTTTTGTCTCTTATGACAGCCCCTCATATTTTTAGTATATTTTTAATTTTGTTGCAAATTTTTATATTTTTTATTAAATAAATTACAGATCTATGTTTATTCTGTGGATGGATTCATGTTATTTATGTTTCTGTTACTGCTTGTGTTTTATTTCCATCTTGTGTGGAGCATATGATCTCTCTATTTTATGTCGAGTTTTGTTTTGTTGTTTGCATTTGTTTGATTTATTTGAATATGTTGCAATTTGTAAAGAATTTTTCAACTATATGATTATCTTCGTCTTTTGGAGCCTAGTAAGTGCGGTATGTTCCTCCATTAAATTTAGTGGTTCAAATCCTCTGTGTTCGTCATAAACAACTAATTCATGGATAATTACGTTATGTATAGAAGATTTGGAGAATACATCTAATCAACCACTTAAAGATCTATTCATTTTTTTCAAGTTCTCCTTCTATTTTCTATAAAGATTTCTTATTAAATCAGCGAATAATAATTATTTTATAATTTTTTTTTTGTTTTATGTCTAGTCTTAAGAGAGGGGTTATGTCCTTGTAATATTTATATTGATTTGAAGTTTTTTAATGAAATCTTAATTTATTTTAAAAAAAAAAAAGTTACTTCTTCCTGGTGCATGTAGTGTACAAGTAACTGATATTTTTTTATTTTTATATTTCTTTTCCATAATTAAATTTAAACCAGAGTTTATTTTCAACCTACATGTATAGATGCACTGATTGTTAAGCTCGTAACTGTCGGTAAGCACGGGACTGCAATCTCAACCCATTTCCAACAAGAATTCTGAATTTTTTATCCCCAAAAAAAAAAAAAAATCAATATAAATCCAATCCGATATATATTTCGTCCCCCGCCACTCCGTCTTGGAAATTGAATATTTTTCGATTGATTTCTTAAATATTTTTTTTTTATGCTTAATGTTCCTATTGACAATTCAAGTGAAAACTAATAAGTTTTCAAAGTCAATTAATAATTAAAAATTACCAAATTGATTTGTATTAAGTCTACCAAATGATCATTAATTATTTTATTATTAGTCAATGTGAGATTCATTTTCCAACAAATTCAACAAAATTTTTGTTTTAATATTGAATCTTCAAATTTAAAAAAAAAAAAAAAAAATTGCATACTTTTTCGGTCACATAATTCTTGTCCTAATTTGACTTCTACACTTATTAAGAAAATACAGTCGATATGGTGAAATTATAATTTCTACTTAGTTTTATCTTTCTATTAAATTCTATTATAATTAAATGATTAGTACTAATTTATTAAATGGTCTACTAATTATTATAATTATGTTGACAGTTTGAAACCAGCCCAAAATTAGAGCCCATTGTATTTCAGTTGCAGAAGACTTTGTGGGCCCGTTTGATTTTATTTTTATCAAGTTAGATTTGGGCCTTTTTTCTTTTTTCTCACTTCAAACGTAAGTAAATTTACCTGTAATTTAATTTAATGAAAATACGAATTTTCTCAAAGTATTATAAAAATTATCATGATTTTGTCTAATCTATACCTTCACTCGAAAATTCACAACATCATCAACAGACCAATCAAGTTAATTTCCTCAAAGTTAATCAACTAAGATTGTTTTAAGCAGTAGCTGTTCCAAACTCTAATAATCATCTTTATAAGAAGACCAAAAAGTAATTTAATTTAATTAATTGAGGATTAAAAAATTTATATACACTTGATGTGAAACAACTTGTAATTTGACTTGAAACCTGTATCAGACAATAAGTAGGTATGCCCAATTTCTCTTAAATTGACTTTTATACCCAATTTTCATTTCTATCCACTTACAATTATTTCATATATGACCATCATAATCAAAATAATTTTATTAATTTGAATGAAATAAGAAGAATTTTAAGAAATGATTATGATTCTAATTACAAGCAAATAAAATGCATGAAGTGGATTGCAGCTGTTGTAATCCAAAGTCCATTGAGTTGAGTTTCAATAACTAAAATATATATTAATTGTCAATGTTCTTCATTTATATAATAAAAATATACTAAATGAGAGTCATTAAGTCAATTGCTGATGAAATCAACAAAAAATGTGCTTGGCTAAATTAATATTTGTCCAATGACCTGCCAAATTATTAAGTAGGACATGTTGATTCCATAAAAATTAATGTGAATACTTCATTCCATTGTTTAATAGTAGAAGAAATGAAAGGAAGTAAAGAAAATAAGAAGAAAAGCAAAACGACTGGTTATTGAATATTTAAAAATACTTTTTACCTCGAACTTAAACTCGAGACTTCTAATTAAGAGAGAAAGAATTTATTTCATTTTATTTATGTAGATTTGAATTAATTGAATCAGTAGGCTCGAATGCTGAATAGTGTAAAAAAATATTGAAGAAGATTTTATTTTAACAAAGTCCAAAATATAGTAGAAGAAATGAAAGGAAGAAAATAGGAAAGAGATACAATAGTAATTGGAATTATTTAGTGAGGGTATTGGATTAGACAAGGAATATATTTTTTTTTTACAACAAAAAAACAATTTTTTTTTTTTTGAAATATCAAATGGTATTAAAAATCATATTCTATATTGCCTATCAAACATGTAAAAATAATATTTTCTATTTTATTATTATTCAATTATATTCTACCTATTAAACATAGCCTAAATATATTACTTAAGGCTGTGGTTATAATTTAATCCGTTTGTTAATTTATAAATTTGGTTTGACATTTTTTCTTCTTAAAAAAACAAAAAGTTTGACTTTTGAACGTCTCTCAATTTTAAATTTACTATTTTGAATTCACGTTGTGTAATCTACTAAGGGAATCAAAATGGCCTTTTTTGAATATTTAAAGGGACATATCTTGGATTTGAACTCGAGACACCTAATTCAAGAAGAAAAAATTCATTTCATCCTATTTGATGCAAATCTGGATTAATTGAATTAGCAGCTCAAATATTGAATAATTAAAAAAAAGTACTGCAGAAGATTTTATTTTCAAGAAATTCATTTTTTTTTTTATTACAATGAGAAGCAAAACTTAAAGAGAAATTACACCAGTAGCCCAATCCACAACTTCTTTTAATCACCTTCCTGAACCCCAAATTCCTTGCAAGCTTTAATCCTTCATGTAAAGTTGGGTTTTACTGAAGTGTTTCATTTAGATAGTCTTATTATAAATTTTAATTTTTAAACGAGATGGATATGATCAATTTTTTATTTTTTTACTAAGAAATAAATACTTAATCATTGATTTAAAAGATTTACGAGCATTTATTAGTTCAATGGTTTTTATTTTATTTTTGTTGAAATATACACTTTTTGACAGGAAAATAGTTATATATGTACATTAAAATTAACAATAACTATGTAAGCGAGACCAATGACTGGCCCAGCATAAAGAGTTAGTAGCCAAAACATAATTTTGCATAATGAAGACAAAATTTTTTTTGTTTCAACCTTTTTTTACACAAGAATTTAATTAATTTATTTTTTTGATTAGGCAGGCCCCGTTGGATCCTCTATGCGTCTGCCCTGGAGTGAGACCCATGTCATCATGGGGCATTTCGTGAAGCTTATTGACTCTTGAAGAGTTGGTAGTTAGCTTACATATGGTTTTTTTTTTTTTTTTTTTTAACTGAAATATTTCGGTGTGTGCGCTTGTATTTCATATTGATTTCACTCTTTCTATTATTTGGTTTTTTTTTTTTTTTTTTTTAACATTGAAATATTGGGCATTTTATTATTTAGAAGAAAAAATGAGCAATACAAGTGGGAACAATATCCCAAATTCGAAAACAAGCCCCACAAGAAACTGATTTAGCCAATACATGAGCTATATCATTAGTTTGTCGTCTTATCCAAGCCAAGGTGATATTAGGCAATTTGACTAATAGTAGCTTACATTCAAAAATAACAACTCTAAACTCAGATCAGTCTTGGACAGAATTCCTCATAGCACAGTAAACCTGCAGACAATCAGTCTCAATCTGAATCTTCAAGTTGGAGTAGTCTGACAGCAACCAAGACAACACCGTTCTTAGCGCCTGAGCTGCTGCTACTGCTGGAGAAGAACAACCTTGTAATGAAAACGTTGCTGCTGATACAAACTCGCTACTACAATTTGAATTACAGCACCAACAACTCCATGGCCGACAGAGGGAGAAGAGTTGCATCGAAATTTATTTTAAAAGTGCCAACAGGTGGCAGATACCATTGACTACCTACATTAGCACCTGTACCTGTACCCGAATCTGGCGATTTCCCCTGTGCTTTCTTCCAAGATGCTAGCATACTTCTGGCTCGAGTAACCACTTGATAGAGTCCTTCTTTCACTTGATTTCATTTCAGCTCATTATGGCTCAACCAATCACTCCATAGTCCCATAACAAAACTCTCAAAAAATTCATTCTCCCATGCCTTGTGTAAATGTTCCAACAGATGTAAGAAAGTTGGAAAATTCCCAATAGTAAGCTAAATACCAAAAAGTTGCCAACAAAAACTTACTCTTGGACACTCAACAAGAGCATGGACTAACGTTTCAGTAGTACCACAGTAATCGCATCCTGTATCAAGCACCAGTCCCCTTCTGGCCAAAGTTGCTTTAATTGGCAGAATGTCTCGACAACACCTCTAGAGAAAATGCCTCACTTTCGGCGGAATTTTCATTGACCAAAGAGCTTTCCAGAAACTCGACCGCCGAGCATCTTCAGTATCCACATATTGAGAGGCTACTATTCTGTATCTAGATTTCACAGAGTATATTCCAGAGTCTGTCTAATGCCATATAAGGATGTCGTCCTGGACATTTGTAACTAAAGGAATAGACGTAATAATTTCAGCAATTGAAGGATTGAAAAGACCATGTATTAGTGGCAAATTCCAAGCACATGCCCCGTGTCCCAAAATAAGATCGGAAACCCATATATGCTCAAAACCAGGAAGAATAGGCAAGTGAACCCAAAACTGATTGTCCCTCAATAGCCATGGTTCGGTCCAGACATTTACTGATTGACCATCTCTGATTCTCTACCGAAATCCTGAACAAATAGCATCTTTAGCTGCACAAATCCCTCTCCATACAAAACTTGGATTACGGCCAACACTTGCACCAAGAAAATCCCCACTTGGGAAATATTTAGATTTGAAAGAGCTATAAAAGAGAGAGTTTGTATTATGTAAAAGCCTCCAGCAGTGCTTTCCTAATAAGGCCAGATTGAAACTTTGAAAATGTCTAAAACTCAAACCTCCTTCTTCTTTCGCTACACACAGCCTTTCCCAACTCAACCATCTCATCTTCCCTCCCCACCAATAGGAATTCATTAGTCACTGAAGCTCCACTAGAATAGATACCGGAATAAGGAAAGAACTTATACAGAATAAAGGAATAGCTTGTGTTATAGCCTTGATGAGTACCTCTTTACCCGTTTTGGATCGGAGTTTCTTATTCCAACCACTGACCAACTTCCTCACTCGATCCTTCAAGAAAGAAAAAATACGTCTCCTTTCCCTACCAATTAATGATGGCAGGCTGAGATACCTTTCGTGGTTCAAAGGAGCAATCACACCAAAAATCCCTTGAACAGCAGTCTTATCCAGCGCATAAGTGTTAGAACTGAAGAAAATACTTGATTTTTGCCAATTAACCGCTTGACCTGAAGCTGCTTCATAATTAACTATAATATTTTTAATCTCTAGAGCTTGGGCCCGTGATGCCTCGAAAAAGAACAAACTATCATCCGTGCAGGTTTAATCTCAAAGTTATTAGCTTCTACCCTAGGTCTAGTAATACTTGAGGTTGTCCCATTCAGATTAGGTGTTGTATAATCCCTTAAGGTTCGAACCGGATGTTGAAGTGGTGGTCCAACTATGTTTTCATTCTCGTTTTCGTTTTCGTTGGCCATGTCTGCTTCTTTCTGGAATAATTGGGCCAACCTCATCCCCGTTCACTCCCACCCAGTATTTAACAGAGGAAACACACAGCATGATCAAGTCAACCCAACGCTGGCTAAAACCCAAGCTTTGCATAAACAGCCTGTAGATAACACCAATTAACTCTGTCATAGGCTTTGGATATATTAACTTTCAGTGCGGAAGCTCCTTGTCAACCTGTCATTCTTGTTTTCATAGAGTGGATTAACTCGAAAGCAACTAACACATTATCTGAGATCAACTGGCATGGGACAAAAGCCGACTGAGATAATGAAATAAGATTAGGCGGAATGGTCTTCAGCCTGTTCGCCAGAACCTTAGCAAATACTTTGTCAACTACATTACAAAGTGAAATAGGTTGAAAATCCTTGACTGCCTCTAAGTCCTCTACTTTCGGAATCAACACAATTAATACATTACAAAGTGAAATAGGTTGAAAATCCTTGACTGCCTCTAAGTCCTCTACTTTCGGAATCAACACAATTAAGGTATCATTCAGATTATTTGGAAAAACGTCTGTATTGAACCAGTCTCGACAACTTTGGACAACATTGTGACCCACTACATCCCAAAAACCTCTAGTAAAATCTAGGATTTAGACCATCCATCCCTGGGCTTTTATCCGCATGCATCTGGTTCACAGCCAATTTTACCTCATCCACCGAAAGATCTCCAAGTAACATAGAATTATCATTATCCGAAACCAAAGGAGAGAATAAACCCACAACAGGACTTAAGTCAACATCCCCTGACTCAAATAGATTAATAAAATAATCACTCACCATACCTTTCAGCGAATTGTTGTCACTTATCCACTCGCCATTAGCATCCTTCAACCGAAAAATTTGCTTCGACTTTCTCCGTTTTTTAGCAGTTGTATGGAAGTACCTAGAGTTCATATCCCCAGATTTCAACCAATAGGATTTCGCTCTTTGAGACCAGAAGACCTCTTCACGGTGCACAACATCATCAAGCATACGCTGCACATCTTCAAATTGTTCAATATTACCGCTGATCCTAAGATTCTCAAGCTTACATATGGTTAATGCTATCCGATATGGTTCTCTTATTATATAGTATAACATTCTGGCGTTGGGATTAAAACAAATAGGTTCATACAAAAAATGCCCACCACATAGTCAATTAATTTTTAATTAATTACGCGTCTAACTCTGATTAATTCAGTGGAAGAATATAGGCTGTGTCAACGTAACAACTAACAAGGCAGCTTTATATTATATTTTAATTAAAAGGATTGAGCAAGCTTGTATTAACATTTCTTTAAGACTAAAATAAAACATTAACTTCCGGCGTTCACTGCATGGACATGGTCACAACTCACAAACTCGTTGCCAAGTCCAATAACAGCGAAATCCCCAAGCTCATCTATAAATACTCATATCTTCAAAGCCAAAACCCACACCAAAAAAGACTTCTGAATACTGAATACACAGATTCTACTATATACAAATATAGCTGTTAAACCCTACTATATTAATGGCTTCGCGTATCAGCTTATTCCTTTGTGGGTACCTTTTGTTGATTCTTGCTTCAACAGTTTCTGCAGCACTTTCTCCTTTTTACTATGACAGACTCTGTCCTAAAGCTTTACCAACTATCAAACGAGTTGTTGAGGCTGCTGTGTATAGGGAACGAAGAATGGGTGCTTCTTTATTGCGTCTTCACTTCCATGATTGCTTTGTTCACGTACGAACATATTATATATATGCAAATTAATCATTGTAGTTATACACACACACGCACATATATAGGTTTCCTTATTGATTTTTTTTTTTTTTTGATATAATTAAAATAGGGTTGTGATGCTTCAATTCTTTTGGATTCGTCTCCTACCATTGATAGTGAAAAGAATGCAGTCCCAAATGCAAATTCTGCTAGAGGATTTGAAGTGATTGACCAAATTAAGTCTGAGGTTGATAAAGCTTGTGGCCGCCCTGTGGTTTCTTGTGCAGACATCTTAGCTGTTGCAGCTCGCGATTCTGTTGTTGCGGTATCTATTCTATTTTACCATCTTTTTTTTTTTTCCTCTCATAGAACTACTGGGTCTTGACATACTAAACTGCACCAGTACCACCGCACTTATTTTTCACCATACAAATTAACACACAGTGGAAACAATAATATTATTTCACGTCAAGAATGTTACTTTTGACAAGTTAACCTCCTATATTATAAAAAGGTGCAACGATAATATGATGCTAACTTAATTTTTAAAAATAACTTGGCATGCAGCTAGGAGGGCCAACATGGAGAGTACAGCTAGGGAGAAGAGACTCAACAGCTGCTTTCAAGGATATAGCAAACACTGATCTCCCATCACCATTTTTAGACCTTCCTGGACTTATTAATGCCTTCAAGAAGCAAGGACTTAACGAGAAAGACCTTGTTGTGTTATCTGGTGGCCATACATTAGGTTTTGCGCAGTGTGGTGCTTTTAGGGATAGAATCTATAATGAAACTAATATTGACCCAAAATTTGCTCGAGTGCGAAGATTGACTTGTCCAAGAACTGGAGGTAACACAAATCTTGCACCTCTAGATCCAACGCCTGCTCGCTTTGACGTTGCTTATTTCACAAACTTGAAAAACCAGAAAGGGCTTCTTCATTCTGATCAACAGCTTTTTAGCGGTGGCTCAACTGATAGTCTTGTTAATACTTATAGCTCAAATGCAAAAGCTTTCTGGCAAGATTTTGGTCAGTCTATGATAAAAATGGGGAATATAGAACCACTGACTGGAAATCAAGGCCAAGTTCGTTTGAATTGTAGGAAAGTGAATTGATGTTTGATGATGGAGTGTTATTTGTTGTACACGGAGTGTAATAGTTTGTAAAATCTTCCTTTTTTTTTTTTTTTTTTTTTTTTTTTTTTTTTTTTTGACAAATGATTTATTTGTTCTTCCTTTTTTTTTTTTTTTTTTTGAAAAATTGATTTATTTGTTTCTAAGTTAAAATTGTATTTGTAGTGAGGTTTTATCTCTCTTTCTCAAGAAAATAAACTGAAAAAAAGAGTGCCATATCCAAGTTGAATACTTGGTTCAAGTGTAAACAAAGTATTTGCTTCATTTTTATAAACTTGTACTTTTATGATGTGTGATTTTGCTCAATATATACTCTAATTTTTTATTTATATAATATTAAAATACTCTTAATAGTATTTATGAGTTGTGGCTCAGTTGGCAGCACAGATTAAACACGTGAAAAGAACTCTCAGATTTGATTCCCACTAAATACATCTACAGAGAAAGACGAATAATTTTAACTATTGATTAAATTTCGATCAGGATTAGACTGTGCTTGATAATAAAATTTTGGTAGTTTATATAAAAAAAAAGTACTTTATATATGGAACGAACTTTTTTTTTTTTTTTGTTATATAGTTTCCAATGTGACATCTAATTAAAAAGGTGGACTAATAAAATAAGTTCCTTTATACTGTACTCTGATATTAAAGGTGGACTGCGTCAAATCATTGTCAATAAATGATTGGCTTATGGCTTATTCAGCATGAAGATAGATAATGCCCGACAAAGCTTTACTTATAAGAGACATCCTTCTGTTCCTTTTGACCTCGACAAAGCTTCTTTTTTCTTCAAAATAATCAGAGTGTTTAGCTTAAGTAATTTGACATTTTCACTCAGCAACAATCATAATCGCCAAACAATGGCATTGAAGTGTAAGTAACCGCGTCGAGCCTCCCTCTTAATTTCTTTTTTTCACAAAAAAATTGATCCCCTTTAGAATAATTCAATATTGGAGCTTTATTTACTTTTGCAGTTGCTTTTATTAATTTTTACTAATTAATAATCTTAATATTTCTTGATCTATTGTTCATTTTCTTGAAACCACTTGATGTGGGAACAACTTCTAATTTGACTTGAAACATGTATTATGTATATCAGACAATAGGTTGGTATATCCGATTTCTGTTCATTTGACTTTTATTTTATACCTATTTTTCATGTCTATCCACTTACACTATGTTCTATATCTATTTCCTACATAACCATCATAACCAAAATAATTTTATTAATTTAAATGAAAATAAGAAGGAATATTAAAAAGAAATGCGACTATAGCAAGCAAATGAAATGCACGTAGTACAGCTGTTGTAATCCTTAGTCTGAGTTGAGTCTCAATATATATATAAGGCCATTAATTAAATACTAATACATATTGTCAATGATTCTTCATTTATACGAAAAATATAATAAAAGTGGTTAGGTGAAATTGTTGATGAAATCAAGCCACAAGGTTTGAATAAACATTTTAGATTATTAACACACTGTTTGGGCAATAACTTTTTCAATTAACGTTTATTAGAGTTTGAAAGAGCGACATATGAAAAGTTATTCCTTTTAACATTTGATGAAATAATTGATAGCTATTAGAATGTTAATAACTACAGAAACTATTAATTTTACGCAATAATATGTATTATTTTTTGGAATTTATTGTTATGATGTAATCCTTTGTTAAATTTGTTATTTCGGTTGACTTTTTTGTTTTAAAAAAATTTACTTTTGAATGTCTCAATTTTCTCACGCCACATGCAAAAAACATAAATTCTATGACATTACCTTGATATTAGACTAATGTTTCATCTAACCATTTTGTCATTTTTATGATTTTTCTTCGGATTGACTTACCTATTCGATCTATGATTTTTTTTTTTTTTTTGATACATGACAGACTCAATGGACCAAAATAATATTGTGGGCTACACAACAGAGAGCAATTCTCTCTGTTGAATTGACAAACTAATAATTCAAGAAAGAAATAATCTATTCGTAAAATGTTTTTCAATGATTTATTCTTTCACCAATAGCAATATATATACATGCATTAGTCAAGTAGCTACTTTGGGTAACTATATATACATGGTAACAAATAATTCTCTATAATTACAAAATATCCTCTATAATCATGGACTCCTAAGATCATGGGGTATAATACAATTTTGTGGGATCATGTCGACACTCCCCCTCAAATTGATGCATAGATGTCTATCATGCCCAACTTGTCAATTACTTCATGAAATATCCTTCCTGCAACTGCTTTTGTGAGAATATCAGCAAGTTAGGCTCTTAGACTTGACAAATGGAAACTAAACAATCTTTTTATCCAACTTTTCTCTAATAAAATGACGATCAACCTTAACATGTTTAGTACGATCATGTTGTACCAGATTTTATGCAATTTGAATCGCAGCTTTGTTGTCACATAATAAGTTTATTAGCTTCAAATATTTGATCCCAATGTTCTTTAGAATTCCTTTAATCCATAACAACTCACATACATGTGCCATGCCTCAAAATTTAGCTTCTGCACTAGATCAAGCAACAACGTTTTGTTTCTTGCTTCTCCGAGTAACAAGATTACCTCCTACAAATGTAAGATAACCTGAGGTAGATTTTCTAGTTGACGCATCTCCTGCCCAATCAGCGTCAGTGTACCCTTCAATAGTAAATGGTTCATTCTTTGAGAACAACAACCCTTTTCCTAGAGCTCCTTTCAAATACCTCAATATTATGTAGAATACACTCATGTGTGCATAAATTGGCTTATAACACTTACTACATAAGTAATGTCCGGTTTGGTGTGAGCTAAGTAGATTAACTTCCCTACTAGTCGTTGATAATGACCTACATCTTCCAAACTTCGACCAAATGAAATTCCAAGTTGATGATTCAACTCCATGGGTGTTTCAACTGGCTTACATGTTAACATGCCGGTTTCGGTCAACAAATTCAATACATACTCGTTGGGAAAGGAAAATTCCTTGTTTTGATCGTGATATTTTGATTCCTAGGAAATATCGCAGATGTCCTCGATCTTTCATTTCGAACTTGGTAGCCAAATATTTCTGTTTATTTTCCATTTCCTCAGTATCATTACCAATCAAGACCATGTCGTCAACATATACAAACAATATTGTTACCCTCCTTTGTGTTTAATGAATAAAGTGTGATAAAAAAAATGCTTTGTTTGTAGCCAGCTGACTTCATTGTCGATGAGAATCTTTCAAACCAAGCTCTAGGTGACTGCTTCAACCCGTGCAAAGATTCGTTTTAACTTGCATACCTTTCCTTCTTCTATGGAACTTTGTTTTATACCTGGTGGAGGCTCCATGTATACTTCTTTCTCTAGGTCACCATTTAGGAAGGCATTTTTTACGTCAGAACTGTTGCAACATCCAATCTTGATTTATTGCAATTGAAATGAGAATGCAGAGAACTTTGCTATTGGTGCCTTGCCATCATAGAGTGTACATGAATGATTCCTTCCACCGCTTCCTCTCAAGCAATCGTTCGTTGATCAATTTCCTAAAAAATTGAAACTAATTCATTATAATAGGTAGATAAGGATCGACCATTTTGTGCAATGTTAAGGATTTCTAGTTTAATTCAAACAGGCGAGTCTCATCTGATCCATCATAGAAGGTTTTTGCAACAGCTTCCCAAATCTCCTTTACTGTAACCAAAAGAATGAATCATTGCATTAGGTGGGGACTTATTGAATCAATGAGCCAACTTTTAACTCTATGGTTATCAGTAACCTCGGTAGAATAGCTAGGATCACCAAGTGCTGGTTTTCCAATTTCATCCGTAAGATATCCAAGTTTGTTTCGTGCACCAATTCACGTCTCCATCAATTGTGACCATAATGGAAAATTCGTTTCATCAAGGACAATTCCAACTGGAAAAGTTGAATTGTCTTGTTGTACAATAATTTGAGGTGGCTGGTTATACGATATGTTTTTATTTTTTGTTATGGAATTCATAGTCGTAGATGGAGGAGTTTCATCTCCCATTAGAAAAGAATGAATTTCTGGGGTGAAGTTTATGTTTGGATCAAACCAACTATGAATCTATGATACCATGTTGAATTGACAAACTAATAATTCAAGAAAGTAAAATATTTTTCAATGATTTATTCTTTCACCACTAGCAGTATATATACATGCATTAGTCAACTAGCTACTTTGGGTAACTACATATACACAATAACAAATAATTCTCTATAATCAGGGACTCCTAAGATCATGGGATACAATCTAATTTTGTGGGATCATGTTTACACTCCCCTTTAAATAACATTCACCAAATTGGTGAACTTTATGTTGGAGAGAACTAAAATTTGAAACCTCTAACTCTCTACGTCTACTATGAGCAGTAGGAAGACTAATTAGACCACACCTGATTGGCTACCTATTCGATTTATAATTTACTCATAAATCAAATTAATGAAAAATAATAATATTGAAATGAGGGTATTTATAAAATATCCATCGAAATTTATTAAAGTGACTAATTCTTAGAAATTCAAAAAGATGGAGGACAAAAAAATTATTGGGATTAATTTAATATTAACGAGAAAAAAAAGGATAACATTGAAGCAATATTTAAAAGAATCTCTATTTTCATTAATCTCTATTTTCATTAGTTTATTTTTATGAATAGAACTACAAACACAGTTTAGATAAATCTAATACATTTTTCCTTATTGTTAATCGATTAATTAATTAGTCTAGAATTATTATATTTTTAAATTTATTTTTATTATTGACATAATAATAAATTTTTAAGATTATTTTTTTTCAAGTCAATTATTCTCCCATTACCACTTACAAGATATATTATTCTTTCATATGTCAATACATAATTTTTTGAAATATCAATACATAATTTTATCTCTAACGGTACTCTAGAGATTAAAAATTAATATTTGAATCAGAAAAAAATGTTATTAGTCTAAAATTATAAAAGAAAAAAAAAAAGAGATATTCAAGAAGAAGAAAATTAAAAATTTTTTGGGTGTGAGCCGTTTGGATATACAGCGAGCCCAATTGCAAAAAATTCTTTCTAATGGGGCCCAAAGGAAAAGTAGATTTCGAGTGTAAGAAATGAGTATCTGTTTGCCACGTGCACCAATAAATTTTGGGTTGGGCCATTCCCGGCTTCCAGACGCGACAAGAGTCAACTCAAACACATAAACACAGTCAATGCCCCTTATTTCTGTTGGCTCTGTCAGAAAGAAACCCAGCCAATGGAAAAAAACTAAGTTAGACGGTGTGCGCAGGAAAGATCACAGTAAGCCCACCGAATCACTCTTTCAAAACCTGAAGCGGCGCATCGAAGAAGATGATGACACTTTACTTTCTGTTCATGCTGATTATAAAAGAGATTTATGTCTGGGCTAACTCAGACCCAAACATAACAATTCGCTGCACCAACTGTAGGTAACTAACATCATAAATTATGTGGAGATATCATTTGATGAGAACATCAAGATGCTTCTCTACCTCGTCTAAGCTTCTTCGATGGTGGGACCATGTGGGCCCAGCTCCCAAGGACCCCATTACTAGTGTCACAGAGGCTTTTGTTGCTGATACCTCCCCTACCAAGATCAATCTAGGAGTGGTAAGTGGTAACTAGTTGCTTCTTTCTCCTTTTGAAATTTGTTTCTTTTTCAGCTTTCTTGGGTATTACAATGAATGAGTTGTTGGTTTTATTTCTTAAAATTTTCACTTTTTAGGGAGCTTACAGGGATGACGAGGGTAAACCTGTTATTCTTCAATGTGTTCGGGATGCTGAGGCTAAGATTGCGGGCTGTGATTTCTTGTGAGTTTCCCTTTTCTTCAATTTTTCCTCTTCCGTAATGTAGGTTCAATTGAGTTATAATTTGGCAGAGATACAGTTGAGAATGTGGGTTTCCTTATGCTTGTGACAACCAAACCAATGCTAAATGGTTAATGCTAACCAATTAGCTAGCTATAAATATGGAAATATGGGATTCTTAACAGATTGAGTTGTACTACTGTTGAAAAATGATAACAAATATTTAGATAAATGATTAGTTGCTAACCAGCTAAATGCAAATTGAGAAAATTGATATCTCCCCTCATTATTTCTCTTATGTCGGTACTCGGTATTGATTTAGCAGAATCAATTTCAACTATGTTATAATAAACTCTCAAGGGGCATTTGCAGGGAGTCTATTTCATCTGCAGTGAGTTCAAAATTGGTAGAGGAGAGTGTCAAATTGGTTTATGGTAAAGATTCAGATGTTATAAAAGAAGGGAGGTTTGCCGGAGTTCAAGCACTCTCGGGAACTGGTGCATGTCGCCTCTTTGCTGAGTTCCAAAGGCGTTACTATCCTGAATCTTCGATGTATTTGCCTGATCCCACATGGTCTAAGTAAGTAATTTTTGGATATCTTTTCAGTTCTTTCTGAATAGATTACATTCAGGTCCTTTGCCATAATTGAAAACAATATGCATCTAAAGTCGGAAGGGGTGTAATTAAATGCGAAGCCTAAGGACCTGAATGCAATTTACCAACGGATTAATCTAATTATTGTTATCTAAATTGGAATAGTTTATGGATTCCATCTTTCTGTCATTGACATTCTAACTTCTGTAATTAATAGCCACCATAACATATGGAGAGATGCCCAAGTTCCTCAGAGTACCTTTCACTACTACCATCCTGATATGAAGGGTTTAAATTTCAGTGCACTTATGAATGATGTAAAGGTGTGTCATTCTACAAGAATTTCTAAATATCTCATAGACTATGTGATAATTCTTTATTTAGTAAAGGTTTCTCAAGCACTCATTGTGTCATTTGCCGAGACTCAACTTTCAGGAAAAATTCTTATTTAATCATAAATTGGTTTAGACATTTGATAAATTCTATAGAACTGTTACTTATTGATAATGTCTGTGCATCTTCATTTCACAAAGTAGTTTATTGGCTGCAGGAGTCATGTAACTAGTTCTGGATACTGTATCAATTAAATACGGTTTTTTTAAGCTCAATGCTGCCAAATATCAAATCTTGCAACTATTATATACACATTTATTTGTTGATTTTCTTCAATTCACTTTGTTTGATGGCTTCCTTAGGATGCCCCAGATGGTTCCTTTTTCCTGCTTCACCCCTGTGCTCACAACCCTACTGGGGTTGATCCCACGGAGGAACAGTGGAGAGAAATTTCATATCAGTTCAAGGTAATTATATATGACATGTTTTGACTTGCTGCATTTCACAGATTCTTGATCAACAGTTTAAGTCTCTAATTACTTTCCAGGTCAAGAATCATTTCCCCTTCTTTGACATGGCTTATCAAGGTTTTGCAAGCGGAGACCTTGATAGGGATGCTCTATCCATTCGTATTTTTCTTGAAGATGGGCATTTAATAGGCTGTGCTCAATCCTTTGCGAAGAACATGGGTTTATATGGACATCGAGTTGGTTGTCTCAGGTTGGAAGCAAATCTCAGTTTTTATTTTAACTATATGTATATTTGTTTGATTGTTTCCATAAAGGCACTACAGACCCTGCTGTAAAAGTAAAGAATTAAAAATTATTAGCCATTTCATGCTTTAAATGAACTCCACAAAGTTATATACTTTCCACAGTTGAAATGACAGTAAAATGCTCATTTTACTCCCCATAATTTGCTTTTACAGAATTTAACATGGCTAAACCAAATTCTATCATTTATAGATGAATCATGTACTTCAAATTTGTTCATACCAAGAACTTTGTGGAATTCATTTGTAATACATACATTTTATGTTGAGTATAAATGAAAATTCATTTGGAACTCAATTTAATTAATTTTGTGGAATTGTTGTGTTTGAACTAAATCCTATCAAATTTAACAGAATTTGCAAGTGGTCTCTAAATTAATATAGCTAACTAAATATTTAACTTGACTAAAATTGGTTAACGTAGTAAATTAAAATTTATACTTAATAGTCAGGGTATCAAACAGGAGAATTTATTGACAAATAAATTTTATTAATGAAAATCTATTTGCAAATGAAATGAATTCTGATTGATTTGATGCAAACACTGTATAAGAGATTGATAGATCATAACCCAAATTTTGTTTCCGTTTATTAAGCTAAATGACAATAGCTTATGCATAATGTAATTGCTGTAGTAAGCCATCATCTTTTTCCTTTTCAAGTAGCTATTTTCAACCTCCATTTTTGTTATGTCAGTGTTCTCTGCAATGATACGAAGCAAGCAGTTGCAATTAAAAGCCAACTGCAGACAATTGCCAGGGCAATGTATAGCAGCCCTCCTGTTCATGGCATATCACTTGTCTCAACAATCTTGAGCGATCCAGATATTAAGTCACTATGGGTTAAAGAGTTGAAGGTAACAATGATTATTCCTTAAACCTTTTCTTTCTGCTTCCTCTCCATATAATGAATCTGAAAATCTGATGTACCTTTTTATCGTACCTGCAACATAAGGGCATGGCAAATCGCATTCAAAGAATGAGGATTAAACTTCACGAAGGCCTTAAGCAATTGGGTTCTTCTCTCAACTGGGAGCACATAACAAACCAGGTTGGTATTTTACCATTTGACATTCAATTCATTGTCAGAAAGCTTAAGCATTTAGTTTCTTACTTTTAGCTCTCATATGTACAAAACTGCAGGTTGGCATGTTTTGCTTCTCTGGCTTAACCCCAGAACAGGTTGATCGGATCGTAAGGGAATTCCACGTTTACATGACTCTTGATGGTCGAATGAGGTAAGTTACTATCGAGAATTGGCTAAAATTTTTTATTATTGTTAATTTGTTATAATTGAGAGTGCTATAGAACTTATCTGACCCATTCTAATCTTATGACCATATGCTGATATGTGCAGTATGGCCGGTGTTACTACAGGAAATGTAAATTATTTAGCAAATGCAATACATGAAGTCACTAAACATGGTCAGAAAGTATAGATTATTTCTGGCAGTCATCATCAGCTTATTTGTGACTGATGCTTGACTATACTTGAAGATGCAAAACCATAATTTTATGAGATTAACTCTACAGATACTAAACTAGAGAGACAGAGAGACAAACAGAGTCAACCCCTTCTCATATAATTGTTCAGTTGTATCTTTTGAAACGTTCCAGAGCAAAATGGATATTATGGCAGATGAAGTCTCTTGCTCTTTGCCCTTGATATGTATACTGATGGATCTTATGTAAAAATGAAATAAAATCCTACATGAAATGGATATATGGAAATCTAGATCCTCTGAAACTTTATAAAAAAGGCAGTAATTAATGATTATAATACATAAGAATCAATTTGCAAAATACCACAGAATATTCTGAATCCTTGTTTCTGTGTAGCACGTAACCATTAAAACTGTGGTCCACAGTCACATGGAGAAGTCACTAGCAGCAGAATTGCCGACAATTCAGACATTATATAAGCAAAGTTGAAGCTCTTGTTTGTTGTATCCATCTTAAACAATTTGTTTAGCTGTTTGATGACTCTTTCTCACACTCGTATTGGTTGGCCATTAGAAATAGAAACAACAAAAACGAGGATTTCCTTTTGTTCTCATGTGGTCGTTTTGGTCCACGACATTGCAGCTGGTTCTGGGCCCGTGCGTGTATTTTGATCATTGGAATTTTTTTTTTTTTTTAATCTTTCATTACAACCGAGGAACATAAGACTCTTTTACTCTTTACAGGGTTGGCACCTTTACCTCTTAGGTTTTATGAACACGGGTCTGAAATATATATAAAGCTCTTGTTTGTTGTATCCAATCTTAAACAATTTGTTTAAGCTGTTTGAAATGACTCTTTTCACTCACACTCGTATAGGGTGTAGGTGGCCATTTTAGAAATACGAAACCAACTAAAAAGCGAGGATTTCCTTTTGTTACCTCATGTGTCGTTTTTGGTCCAACCGACATTGCCAGCTGGTTCTGGGGCCCCGTGCGTTGTATTATTTTTTTGAAAATCATTGGACAAATTTTTATATATCTTTTCATTAAATCCCTTTCCATTAACAACCGAGTGAACATAAGACTTCTATTTATAAACTCTTATACAGGGTTTGGCAGAGCCTTTAACCTTCTTAGGTTTTTATGAACACGGGTCCTGTGAATAAATAGTAATATATTATATAGTATTAAATATTATATATATATATCTATATATATATATATATATATATATTTTTTTTTTTTTTTAATGTTTATGAGTAATACATATGAAATTTACTTTAAAATTTTAGGAACCTCTTATCAACTTGTTCAATATAAGATTTTATAATGTAATAGGGATTACGTTGCATGAATTTCTTTGCAATGTTATTATTACATTGTATTATGGTTTACGAAACATAGCATGGAAATTTATTTCTTAGGAAACAATTTGAAAAAAAAAATGGAAACTTATTTTCTCATTTATAACACTAAATAATAAGAAAAATATATTCAATTTTTTTTTCTTTAATAATTAAGAAATAAAAATAATAATAATAAAAAACATATACAGCAGCAAGAGTAGAAGAAGTTTCCATGAAGCTATGCTAGATCTGACTTATTATTATTATTAAGATTTACAATGTTGGGCTTACATAATCAAGATCTAGATGTCTTAAAACAACTGAACAATGATTTTATTAAGAAAAATGTATCAAAATTTCGTATTAAATAAGTAGTAGGTGAATTAAGTCTGATTAATCTATCTGTACTACAGTAAGCAAGAGAAGATTTTTTTTTTTTTTTTTTTTTTTTTTTTTTTTTTTTTTTTTTTGAAGTGGAGAGATTTTCTTTATTTAAGAAAAATAATAAGCTTTCAGTATTTGATGAAGGAACAAAGTCAGAGCCATGAGACCACAGAACCAACCAAAAAAAAAAAAAAAAAAAAAGAAATTTAATAATATCAATTTTGGTAGGAAAATGTAGCCCATGCCTTTCTCTTTAATTAATAATTCACAAAGGGCAGATAGAGACACAGGCATTGCTACTGATTAATTATTGTACTTTAAATAATCAACTTCCAATTTTGTCTTTTTTTTTTTTTTTTGTTTTTTTTTTTTTTTTTTTTTTTTTTTTTTTTTATAAATCACCGATATCTAGATCCAGACTGCCTAATCCTTCTATTTTTATCAATTCTTTTATTACCTTTCTTACTCCAAATTATATTTGTGTCCTACTACTAACAAACGTCTTTTGTAAGGCTTTGCATTTTTAGTAAGTAATTAACACTGCAACAGTAAGTTATTATGTTATAATTAATATAAATCTAATTTAATATTTTCAAAAAGAAAAGAAAATTCATGTGATTCATTTTGTGATTGTGACTTACAATTGGAGGTTTAGTTCATATTTATGAATTGAGATTTAATAATATTATTGCTCTGTAGGTCAAAGAGTGAAAAACCGCAAGCGGCAGAATGCCTAGTTTACTTAAATATATATATTATTAAAAAAAGGAGAATTTTCATAATATGATGAAAATTATATTTTTAGAAATTTAATCTTATGAATCAATATTAATAATTTAGGTTTTGAAAGAAGATGCAGTCTACACCGTTGATCCATGGTAATTTTTATTGCACTTAATTTATTACTAATTATGATATATAGTATAAAATACTTCAATTCCTTAATTAAAATTTTTTTTTCCTAATAATTAGCATAAAAACTAAAATTATCAATTCGAACTTAAAGTAAAATGTCATGCATTGACCTATAGTTTAAAAAAAAATTGCAGGGAAAACCAAAAAAAGAAAAAGAAACAAATTACCATCACCTTAAAGCAATTAGTTTCACCTAATTGTTTCATAGTGCATTATAGAGTGATTAGTAGTGATAATGATGGAAATTGTATAACTTCTCAAAACAGAAATTGATCCTCTCCAAAAGGAAAAATTAGTACTAATCCTAAAAGATTAAATGCATTCTTCTTCAGCTTCCTCAAATTGTCCAAACCTAACAATTTCATTTGGTTGAAAGTTTACCAAATTGTATACCATATATATATATAAACACACACACACCAAAGTGTATATCCATCAATATTTTTCTCACCAAAAAAAAAAATCATTAACTAATTAATTAACTAATACATTAATCTAGTTGTGAAGTTGAAACCGTCATGAAATAGGTCAAGAATTTCAACTTCAACGAGATATAACTTCACGAGATATATATATATATATATATATATATATATATATATATATATATATATATATATTGTTTTTATGGCTAATAATAAAAAATAAATTATCCCTAACGCCGCATATATTGTTTTTTTATGGTCTAATAATAAAAAATAAATTATCCCTAACCCGCGTGCACGTTCTGTGTTTTCTTTTAACCAATCAAAAACAAAATAATTAAAGTGCATAATAAGCAAATTAATTAACAAGTGTTATATATTTTATCAAATAACTCTCATATGCAATACATATCAATGACATAATTTTGTGGTCCAAGCCCACTACCATAGATGAACAGGATGAACAAAAGAAAAAGAAAAAGATAAACAGACAGATAGAGATTTTAAACAGGAGAGCAAATACAGTACATAGGCCAACAAAATCTATGGCCAAATTAACCATAATTAACTATATATTAGATGTTTCTTTTTCACTTACCATTCACCACCATACTTTTCTATTAGTACTAGCTCCAAAACACAAAGTCGAAGTTGGTGATTGATCAATGGTAACTACTTCTTCATCACAAGCTCGAGAATCAAAGCTCAAGAACCTGCTTCGCTGATCATGAGTAGAATGAAGAAAGCTAGAAGAATTCAAAGAACACCAAGAAGCAGCAGAGGAAGATGATGTAGGGGATAAATTAACTGAAGAAGAAGAAGGAGATTTGGACATATTGGTAACTTTCTTGATTCTTGACAAAACAAAGTAGAAAAGATTATGGGATCTTGAATTATTATTACTAGGTTTCTTGTTTTTCTTGGAATAGCATTTTGAATAGAAAGAAGGAGGTGGAGTTAATGGAGGAATTAGCAGTGTGTTTTGAGTAAAAGAGTATTTAGGAGTACCTGGTTGCGATTCCCAAATAAATGGAACTGCAACATTAACTCCACCATAATAAACCCTAAAAGAAGGATTAGCATTGGAGCTTTCTTTGGAAAGAAGCCTGGAGAAGAACTTGTCATCTTCTTTAATTTGGAGGGACTTTGGAGCAATTTCTGATGAGCTTGTACTTAACATCTTGGAATTATGGGATATGGCTACAGGTTTAGAAATGGAAGAAGAAGAAGAAGAAGAAGCACACCTCTTGGTATTTTATAGATATTATATAAACTAGGTACCAGTTGATTGATGAAATTGTGTACTTACATTTATTTTTTACAAGAGTATAAATTTAAAATAAAAAACAACACATGCCTATATTATAAATATAAATTGGGTATTGACTTGAAAGATTTGTGTCCAAATGCATGGTGACCCACACCAGAGCTTTAATGGCAATATAATACCCTGTGAGTATTTATATCACCTACCCCCTTTTTCTTTTTACTATTTCTACCATTACCTTCTTTCATTTTTCTTAAATTGGAGCTCATATTAATGTTTGAATCAGCAAATTTCAGAGCTCTAGAAATAATAATTAACTTCCCCTCCCTGGTATTACTAATGATGTGAGAAATTTTTAATGGAAAGTAAGATTTGAACCTCCTAATTAATTTATTTGTTAAAAGACATGCAAATTCTTGATATGCATATCAATTACTCCAATGACAGTACTAGGTACGTATTTTTAAGTGTGAGGAGATTCTAAGGTCAGCATAGGGATCCTCCTGACCGTGCAGGGTATAAACTATAAAGAGAAGTAATCAAGAACCGTTCTCAAATAGGACCATTGGTTAAAGAATTTCCACAAAGCAAAAGGAAATAAAGAAAGGAAGGAGAAAGAAAATGCTAAGTTCTACTAGAAGATTTTCTGCGATACTGCACATAGTTAATGTCCCTGAATTTATCAAAATTTTATTTATATTTAAGTCGTTAAATCTTTATTTATCGATGTTAAGCCATTCAAATTTTTAATATTATTTTAAATAAAAACCTAAATAGAAATTAAAATTAAAGACTTAATAGGTAAAACTCAATTAATTAACTAAATTACACATGCGTCTTGCCAAGATTTTCTCTCTCTAATTTGTAATCCCAGTATATGAGCTAGGGGCCATTGGGCAATTCCTTTTTGTTTAGTTTATTTTACGTTGTTAGCAACCAATCCTATTGCCATGAGGCCCATGACCGACTGTTTATTGTAAATTAATCCCATACACACAGACCAGAATGATAATAAAATAATACAATTGTATCAGAGTAGTTATTGAAATATGCTTCTCTTATAATTATTAAGGTCAGTGATCTTATAATTCACTTTTTATAATTATATTTTGAAAAACCCTTTTGAATAAAATCTTATAAATACATATAATTTTGAATATAAGCTATCATGTTCAAAACTTAGCAAAAAATAAAATAAAAAAGCTGCCATTAATGTCTCAAGTTAGCTCACCAGAAATGCTCCCTTGGCTAAGGGCAGAGATACATGGGATGGAAGGGGAAGGAGGATGGCACTTATTTATTTACTTAGTTACGAAATTAAATTCTGCTGTAAGTAATTTTTTGTATATTTAAGTTTGAAATTTTTTTTTTTTTAAAAATCATTTGGATCTATAAAATTAATTAAATGGTAACAATTATTGTTATTATCAGAGTGTTACTCTAATATATACTCCATTTGGATCTAATGGAGAAGTATTCACTGGTACGGTTACATGTGAACCAAGATCGGAGAGTTTGCTGCTATTCCTTAAATATTCTCACATCTTCCAATCAAGACATTGTCCCTTGTCCGACCCCTATCATTGACACTACCTGGCTAGTAATTAATTTTTATATGGGGCACAATAGCACACAATTAAAAGAAATTCCTGTACAACATATATATAACCTCCAAGGCATCTTCCAAAATTGTGAACCATCGTCTTCAGATATGGACATACCCTAGAAAACATTAATATGTAGCTGCCGGGGGCTCTGTAGGACCTTCCGGTTTGCTGATAGTACATAATTTTTAAAAATAATCTCCGATTTGCCTTTTGGAGTTGTTTACTACTTACAATTTATCTGAAACTGAATTATTAAATCAATTTTAATGGGTTAACTTTCAATAAAAAAAAAAATCAATTTAATCCATTTTTTGGCTGAACAATATACCACGATAGGCTTATAATAAAAAAAAAAAGTTAACGATCTGATTTTCTTTCAACTCAAACATTTTATTTATTTTTTACTCTGTCAATGCACTTGTTTCAATCAAAACAATGGACTTAAATTGGCTTTTTTTTAATTAAAAGTGATCTAAAAGTTCAATACGACAAAATTTAAAAGACAAATTAAGCATTATTTTTAACATATATATAGATGCCTATGCACGTTTTAGAGCGAGGGAAGTTTGAGTTTCTTGTCAATGGATAAATTAATAAGTATGTGTATGTAACTTAATAAAAAAATTTATAATCAAAATTACAATATATTATATATTAGGGATACTTTAAATATTTTGAGGGACCTGTGTCCTTGAGAAACCCCATCCCTGTACCTTTGGATAGTAATCAGACCAACTTTGTCTGAAATATTTAATGTCCAAGGATGATTGATCATTTTTGTGACCCTTTACTTAATAATAGTGTTTTTGGATTTAGAAGGACTTGACCTAAATTCATTATGAATTTGGCCTTGGGGCAGCCATCATATAGATTTTGACCTATAATAGTACTTGCAGAGATAAAGTACTCTTTCATAAAAGTGGCAATTTGGTGTGAAAAAAAAAATGTTTTTTTTTTTTTTTTTTTTTCCTATAATAGTACTTGCAGAGATAAAGTACTCTTTCCATAAAACGTGGCTAATTTGGTGGTGAAAAAAAAAATGAATTTTTTTTTTTTTTTTTTTTAAGTATCGAGAGAGAAAAAATTCGAATCTGAATATACTATTAGGTCATATATACACTTCTCATTAGACTATATATTAGTATGCTTTATTTAATTAATTATTCAAAATGAATAAACATTTGACATTAATATTAATATTAATATTAATGTTTATAAGTTTTACCAATTATGTGTGTCGGTTTTTTTATTTTCTTTAAATATGTGAAAAGTAACTAACAATAGATTTCAGGTTCTAGTCATATGTAGTCACTAAAACACTTTCATTAATTTAATGAGAAAACTGTTTCTCGGTGTGTAATCCAAATGTTATTCAGACTCATTTATAGATTCTAAAGCAACTTTAATCAATATTCATAATTATAAAACCATATTTTCATATTATAAAAAAGAAACTAGAGGCAATCAACATGGAATGATACGAGGGAAAAGGACTTAGGTCTTTTAAGTAAGATATCGAATGTTTAATCTGTATGGATTGAGAAAATCTCTGTTGGAATCGTTTTTCCTTTAACTGTTCCTAGTTGATAGATGTTACCCAACAATTCAATAGATACAGAGGTCTCGTAAATTTAAAATCTCTCTTTCTATTACTCTCTAATTGAATAATTATTAAGTGTTCTATTACTCTCTAATTGAATAATTTACTCTCTAATTGAATAATTATTAAGTGTTCTATTACTCTCTAATTGAATAATTATTAAGTGTAAGGAGTTGTGGCATCACCATTAAGCTAATTAATAAGCATTGCGGTTGAGTGCTCCTCTTTCAATACATCTTACATTTTTTTTTTTTTTAATATTTTCTAATATAATTAATTAAGCTATTGATCACACCTCTAAAAATAAATATGATAATAATAAATATAAAATAGTAACAATTATGATATCCAAATAAGTTATGATTATAAAAGATTTAGAGGATCTAAATATTTTAACATTTCTTTAATGATTGATTAAAAGCCTAGCATTGCAAACAGTAGACATAAAACCCACAAAATATTATTCAAATATTAGAATTAGCTCTTTGCGTAAGTAAAATGTCAAGTTTGAAATATGCATTCTACCCACCCATGCATACATTTTCTCACCATCAAGTACTATGTCTTACTTGATTAAAAATAATAATGTATTTAGTATGTCAAAGGTCTTAGTTAATTCTCTTTATTAACAAAGTCATCATCCTGTCAATACTTTAGTTCCACTATTCTTATTTAATAATTTTCCAATAGGTATTAGATCAGCTGTCCACAAGATGGCAGAAATAAGAATTACCATTCATATATCCAATTATTAAAATTAGATTTTAATTTTAATAACTTGATTTCTGTATTTAAAATTTAGATTTTTACAACTTGATTAGGAGAAGCCCCACATGGATATGATATGATACTCACCTCAAAAAACTATTATGATGGATGGTACTATGACAAGCATCAGAATGTTATTTTATGGACTGAAATATTGACACGCCTGTGTTTGTCTTGTTCCTAGAGAAGAAAAGTTTGGTATTCTTGTGATTTTGATGTTTGAGTTTGATAGAAATAGCTTGAAATGGTATTTGATAGCTATGCTTATGGTTTCATTTGCTACAGCAATGCTTAAAACTTACAAATTTTAACCAATGAGTTTCGCTCATTAGTAGATTACAAATTTTTATTTTTTCCTAATTAAGTTAAAATATACATTCCTTGTTAAGTATAATAAAAAGAGAAATATATTAGACTAACTATTACAACGACGGACATTAGCAATGCCATAAAAATGATGGGACAACCAAGCCAATATGCCAAGAGTAATGAGGTAAGTGTTATGTAATATCATGATCATCCTTATCAAAGAATAAGCTAATTGAATATGGGCTTGGGCCTGAAGTGATTACTAACTTCAGAGGCTTTAAGTTGGTTTGAAAAGTTTCACCTACCTAGTTTAGAATAACTAGGCCCTTTGAATTGTGAAGTGGTCAATGGGCCAACCCTTTTGGTGCTAGGGATTTCACAAAAGCAATGCCGTTGTGGTGCTTGTGGCTTTACACCATTAGCATGAACATGATGAATTACCTAAGGTGAATCCTATTTTTTATTTGGAAAAAAAAAAATATGACAATAATTATTATTCTACTTCTATTTTGCACCAAAATTTTATTTAAAACATAATGAATCTAAAAAATAAGTTCAATAGATATATATAATTAATTTATCCCACTTAATTCATAAGATTTAAATTGAAATTGGGGGCAACATCTTTTTACTTCATTTTCTTTTTCCTGGAAGAAAGGAATCAATGCTTCTGGTTTCATGTACAAAAGATGTATAACTTTTCATGCAACGGTCACCTCATTTATGCTGTCGAAGAAAAAGAAAATTAAAGAAAGAAATTAGAATGGTATCATTATTTTATGTCGGAGCTCACTACCGAAGGAGAGAAGAGGGAACCCCACACTGTAGACGGTACTTAGCCTCGCTTTCCTTATCCCTTTTAACTTTACCTTCAATTAACTTCTCATAATGCAATACCTATGACCTAGCTAACTAACTAACTTAGATGATGATGATGCTCTGTGACCTACCGGATACATGGGTGCATGATTTCTTGATTTTTGCCCCCACTTTCCCTCCTCTTTTTCACAATTAATAATAATTTCAGCTTCTTTACTCTTTCACTTCAATCTTTTCCTTGCATGTGAATTTTAGGTGGTGAAGATAGTTAATGAAGATAGAATGAAAATGGGATATGAATAGTAATTAACCTTCTCTTTTTTAGAATTTCAAATAATTACATATAAACCCATTTTTTTCTTCTTATTAATATTTTTAAAAGAAAATTTAAATAAAAGGTAATTATTCAACTTTCAAACTGTATTATTAAAATATTGATTGAAATAATAAATAATTTTAATGTGAAAATATAAATTCGATACTCTGAAAATCGTATTTACTGAGAATGTAGAAAATATTTACACTCACGGATCAAAAGAGATTACTAACTCTAAATTCTAAACAAAAAAACCTTTAAATCAGTAACCTTGCCATGGACCAATTGATGCCCAAAGGGGTGTTTCTCCTACGCGCTCTTTCAATACAAAGGCCAAAAAAAAAAAAAAAAAAAAAAACACACAAGTCGGGATAACATTAGGACGGGACCACTTTTTGCAACCCAAAGTGACATTATGGTTTTCACCCACCCAAGGAGTAACATATGGCTAACATCCAAAAAAAAAAAAAAAAAGAAAAACCACAAGTCCGTTGGATAACATAGGAGGGCCCACTTTTTTCAAACCAAAGTGACATTGTTTTCACCACCAAGGGTAAACATGGTAAAATATAAAAACTATTGTACAGCACTACAGCGAAAACGGCAGCAGAAGTTTTGGCCGTTTCGAGGGCTTTTCAGTAAATACAAACGAAAGAAAATCCAACGTATACTTTCGCTGGCCTTTCTTTTTTGTTTTCCCTCTCTGTTCAGTCTCTGAATACTGAAACGTCTTAAAACTGCTCAAACTGTGCTTCGCTTTACTGTCACTGTTTCTCGTCTCTGCCTCTTTGTCTCTTTGATTCTCCTTCACGCCAAAAACAAACTACATTTTCACAACTACTGAGAAAAGCCAGTATCTCTTTTAACTCAATTTAGTTCTTCAAATTTCTGTTACTGAAACCCTAAAATGGAGCCGGAGATTACAGAATCGAGCTCCAAAACGGGCGAGAGTGGAGCCGGGTTAGGGAGTTTGAGAGCAGAGATTGATACTTCTGCTCCGTTTGAGTCCGTGAAGGAGGCAGTGAGTCGATTCGGTGGAATCGGTTACTGGAAACCCTCTCAACATAAGTTATCTGAAACTGAGGTTACTTCTGTTTCTTTATCTTTGTTAAATGTTTGGTTTGGGATTATTTGAGGTTTTGTTACATGATAAGCAAAATATTTAATCTATTTTTTTGATAGCAAGTTGGTGGTTTTGTTTTATTTTATTTTATCGAAATTTGTTGCTGTATTTGACTTGACTCACGGATCCGTGGGGTTAAGCTGGGGATCTTGATAACGATTACACTGAATTTTTCAAAATTGAAATTCCAGGTTCCAGATTGAAAATTGTTAGTGTGTGTAACTATAAGGATTTCTTTTAAAATAATAATAATAATAATAATGCTCTCCGGAAAGGCTTTTTCTTTGTCGTTCATTCATTAGTTGTGGGGATGATTCTTTTTAGCTGGTAATTTGGATCTAATTAGTATTTTTCATTTGGGAAGAAGCCAGTGTATGAGCGAGTCATAAGAAGTTGAGTTGATAACTCTGTTCTATGTTCAAAATGTGGCAGAGGGCTAAATGCTGCCATTTTTCATTACCTTCCATGTTTTCAAGGACATATCATAAAAATGGGTTCAAACTTCAATATCCGTTCTTTAATTTGTCAGCTTCACATTCTTGTTACCAGAACACATCTATCGTTTTGTGTTTGTAAACTTCTTTTTCCTCATGTTTTGCATTTTGAAGATCATTCTTTCATATGACCTCAATCGAGCTGTTTTATTTGGATTCCTAGTATTATTATCAGCTTGATATTTATTGCAATGGAAAATTAGATATGAACAGAATGACCAATTGGTGAATTTTGAATGTTTCATCAAGCATTCATATTTCAAATAATAGTCAAGCAGTCGAATTATTCCATGAAAGGATCAAAACCTTCACCCAATTTATGGTGTCAAAATGGGTCATGAGACAGGATTTGTCTAACACAAAAATTAAACAGGTTAGGGCTTAGTCTAAATGGGTTCGTGGCATAAACGAGCGATCCGTATATGACACAAGTTAAAACGTGTCTTGTCATGTTTGACTCATCTAACCCGTTTATTTAAGGATAAAAATGTAATTTCATACATAATATGTATATTAAGCGGATTATGTATGTTATACGTATCGTTTTCTGACCCATATACGATCCATTTAACTAAATTTGATTGATTTTATTTTTACTCATATATGACTCATTTAATTAAACGAATTACACGTGTTGTGTTCGTGTTAATCGTTTAATTTTCATATCGTATCCGTGTTTAAATACTTGACATGATTATTAAATGGATCCGGTTCGTGTTGACTCTAATCGTGTCATGTGTTAGACGGGTTTGACATCGAATCCAACACGCCAACCCATTTTGACACTCTACCCATATCTCTTATGATGCATTTGTTACTCCTACACCTCAAAGTTATCTAGTCCTTATCTTCTGGTTCATAATATGGACCTTATATTATGTCTTCATTTCATGTTAGGACAATCGCCGACTGTTTTGCATGCTTGTTTTTTGCTCTTTGCATTTTTCCAGTTTTGCTTGTATTCTGATGAAATCTCCTTTCTCTTTGATTTTGTTTAATATATAGCATGAGATGGAAGAGGTTGACATTTCAAGAATAGAGAAACAAACAGCACTGCTGGAAAAAGATCTGATATTGAAAGAAAGGGAAACACTAGAAGTTCTAAAAGAGTTGGAATCAACAAAAACGATGGTTGAAGAACTTAAATTAAAGCTACAGAAACAGGCATCCGAAGCCAATGTGACCTTGGAGTCAATTGCGGAAGATCAAAAAGTGACTCCTGATTTAAAAGGAGAAAAGGAGAATGACCAAAACCATGATAATGTTGGAGATCATAATCAGAATTTGATGGAAAGTTTAAGCCCCTGCCCCTCTTCAACTCCTGGTTTGATCTTAATGGAACTGAAGCAGGCTAAATTGAACCTTTCTAGGACTACCAATGATCTCGCTGACATTCGAGGTTCTGTTGAATTTCTAAATAAGAAATTAGAGAAGGAACGAGTTTCACTTGAAAAAACCCGTGAGAGGCTGACATTGAATTCCTTAAAAATATTGTCTCTTGAGAAAGAGCTAAACCAAACAAAACTAAAACTTCAAGCTGTAAAAGATGCTGAAATTAAAGATGGTTCAGAGAACTCTTTTGATATATCAAGGGAGCTTCAGCGGCTGAATTCTGAGGCAGAGCAGTTCAAGAAAATGGGAGAGGCTGCACAATCTGAAGTTATGAAAACAATATCGGAGATTGAACAAACAAGAAGTAGGATAAAAACAGCTGAGATCAGGTTGGTTGCTGCCAGAAAAATGAAGCAAGCTGCAAGAGCAGCAGAAGCAATTGCTTTTGCAGAGATCAAGGCTGTGTCAGGACATGAGAACTCATCGGAAGATCCTTTACAGAAAGCTGAAGGAGTAACTCTTACATTTGAAGAGTATTCAACTCTAACCTGCAAAGCTCAGAAAGCCGAGGAATCATCAAAGGCTAAGGTAGTAGATGCTATGCTTCAAGTTGATGAAGCAAATGTCTCAAGGACGGAAATCTTAAAGAAGGTAGAGGAAGCTACAGAAGAAGTCAAAACCAGTAAGAAGGCCTTGGAGGAAGCTTTGAACAGAGTAGAGGCAGCAAATAAGGGAAAGCTGGCCGTTGAAGAAGCTCTTCGCAAGTGGAGGTCTGAGCATGGGCAGAAAAGACGTTCGGTTCACAACTCTACCAAGTTTAAGCACTCATACCCTTCTCACCATCGAAGGGATTCTCGTTTGCTTGATGTAAACGGGCTGAACTTAGTAAATGATGAGTCAAGTCCTGTTTTGAAGCCGACCCTATCCATAGGCCAAATTCTTAGCAGGAAGCTGCTCTTGCCTGAAGAGTTTGAGACAGGAATGCCAGCGGAAAAAGGCACCATGAAGAGAAAGGTCTCACTAGGTCAAATGCTCAGTAAACCAAATGGTGATGTGCCCTCAAATCGTAAGGTCGAGAAGGAAAGCAGTCACAAGCAGTTCTCTGGTAAGAGGAAGAAGTTTGGTTTTGCTAAATTCTCTTTACTCTTAACAAAGGAGAGTAAGAAAAAGAAGAAGCCAACTCTAAACTTGAGGTAATTTGCCCGCCAATATTTCCAATCAGCTAACTTCTAATTTCCCTCCCTTCCTGTGGTGGACTCTTTTATATTCCTGTTTTGCAGTGTTCTAGTTCCCGTGTAGTTGTTTCTATTAACTATATATGTATCGTATCATTGGTTGTTGTAAAGATGATATTTATGATATTTCCCATATTTCCTATATCCTTTTCAAGGCTAATTCCATTGCTTCTGTCCAATTATTTTTATCATACAACAATTTAAAAATATAACAATGGTTGTGTAAAATGTTATCCTTCAATCCAAAACGCTCCCATCCCACAAATATCGGTATTATTCCGTTCCATACACAAAAATTTCAAAAATAATAATATTCAATTTCAATTCTGAACTTATTGTAAATGTACAATTTATTCCAAATTGAATTTTTAGATTGATTTTATCAGAAATTTTCAATTAAAATATCAATTTGAATCATTTACCCAAAATAAATCAATTTACTTATGCATTTATTCCAGTAAAAGAAGTCAGATCCAATTGATATCTGATTAAAAATTTGCACTAAAATTAATCCAAACACTTGTTTAAAATATCACGGAGAGAAATTTACAAATAAACTATTTTTTGCCTGTCCATTATTTCCTTGACGATGACGTATTGATATTGATTAAAATATTAAAATAACCCTTTTTTTTTGTTTGCTAATGAAAATAATCAATATTCTCCATTACGTTCTTATTCTAATCGGATTATCCTCCACGTTGGTTTCTTTGCATCGTCAACTACACTCCGCCATGTGATTCTAGTTTGATCCTTCTACTCTGGAGTCTGATCCAACCAGAGTCAAACTTATATAACCACTAAAATCATGCCACGTCATTCCAAATCATTCTCCAATAATAAATCATCCCCTCCTAATTTGATGGTTTAGTATTACTTGCCGCATAATAGCAAAACTCAATTAAATTAAAGGAGTTGCTTTTTCTGAAGGAAAGAACCAACTACAATTCCACGCCTTGCATTTGCCTCTGCCTCACCCAACGCTCAAACGGTACCAAACATCGTTCTGTCTCTGTTGACACCCTCAATCGAAAACCTAATTTTGCAAAAGGTAATCCTCGCCTATCCTTCTTCTGATAATTTGAAATTGTTATATCTTTTGTTTGGTTAGCCAGAAAATTCCTTCTTATCATATCAGCTGTCAAAAAAAAAAAAAAAAAATCTATCTTTTGTTTGGTTAGCCAGAAAAAATTCCTTCTTATCATATCAGGCTGTCAAAAAAAAAAAAAAAAATCGTTAGGTTGCTCTCTCTCGGTATTCTTTGTTTTTTAATTTTCTCAATTTAGTTTATTAAAAAAAAAAAAAAAAAAATCGTTAGGTGCTCTCTCTCGGTCTGTTTAATTTTCTCAATTAGTTATTTTTCTTCCGAATATATGGATAGTACAGCTAAAAGTATGTTATGATCATATACAGTTTCTTTCTTGTTCTCTCTGTTATTATTATCTTTTTTTTCTTGATATGTGTTGATTAATATTTGGAACATGCTAATGGAAGATTGAAGACAGTAAGGATATTGTATTTATAAGTTATAAGATCAGATGATTTCTTCTGAGTTTCTAGTTGTGTGGATCAATTAAGCCATGGTTTGAGCTTTTTGTTGTAGTTTCTGGAGTGGAATCTGTTGCGAAATTTAACCTTTGATTGCTAAGTTGCTTCTTTTTCGATTCTGTAATTGCTAATCTGATCAATTGGAGCAGTTGCGGCATACAACATTTTAAACTTTGAGCTAGGTATTGGAGCAATTATTTTGGCTATCTAATTAGTTTATTGGCAAATATCAGATGCCCGGTTGGTGAAAAGAAGAAGAAGAAAAAGTTAGAGATATCATTGAGCTAGTCATTACAATTAGATGGAATGTGCCTGAGATGAGGATGTCCTTGCAATTGCAACCCAACTCTCTTCTTCACACCCTTGCCTTTTGCTTTTTGTGCTTACAATGTTTCTGGCGTTGAAACAATTATGAAAATAACCGTAGATAACAGTCTCTTGAGTTTCATATATGGAATACTTCAGCACTGACTTTTCCCTATATTTTTTTACTATTAGTTTATTATCAATTTGTCATTAATTATACTGGACCTCTTAATTTTTGAAGTCAATTTCTTAATTTGATGTTACTGTTGTTTTTTTACTTAAGATATCATGGGCGTGAGAGTTGGGCTCTTATTTCTTCTTATGTTGGGTGCTGGCTGGGCTTGTGCTGCTAGACAAATGGCTGACACTGAGCTTTCTCGTAGAAGCATGGCGATCTCTGAGTTACCAGGTAACATTTAACTTTTCTGACAGTATTCAGCAGAAGTGTTTGCAACATTAGGCCCTATGATCCAGCTTTGGTTGTATGTTTTCAGAGCAGTCTTTCGCACACTTTATGAGTATGTCCTTTCCAGACTAATTTGGCTTGTCCAATTTATTCTTGTGCACATTTCTTAGATCCTGCTTGGCCATAGCACATTGTTAGAATTCTATTTCATGTCTTGGATGTTATATTCTCACAGATTGCTATGTAACTCATCTTTTGTTGATTTTTTTTAACACTCAAGTCTATCGGTAGCTTTATTGGTGAAAATTTTAAATTAAGAACAGTTGACTTTGTAATGGTGCTGATAACATTTTATTTGGAGCGTTGTGACAACTAACAGCTTATCTTTTTCTCAAAATTTATTGAAATGAAGATTTATCAGATATGAGATGCAAATGTAAAAAAAATATATATATATATATATTTGGAACTACAAATGTCAGCAGTTGTCACACCCATGCCTCATGACATGATCTTGGGTGGACTTCGTTAAAGTTAAATGTAATAGCCATATTGATATGTATAAGTGTGAAGTAACATATCTTGCTTCATCTGAAAGATGTCATTTTTTAGAAATCGATTCCTTTCGGACGTTATGTATATCACGTCTCTTGGTGATCCTTTAAGATTTAGATCCTTGCCATAAGTACAGTTCAGTTTGTTTCTTGATGACAATGATATTTCACATGGCAGTCCAATTTAAGTTGCTTCCAATTTGTGGCATTGACAAGTAATCCCTTTTTATTGGAGAAATATTTCGAGCTTTCAAAGATTATTACAACAACAACAATGACTAAGCCCTAACCCCAAACTAATCAGGATTGGCTATGCGAATTCTTTGTCTTTTTTCCGCTTAATTCATAACTAGATCCCCACAAATGTCAAGAATTAGTAGATCTTTTGTGATGACTTTGCCCATGTTTTTTTAGTCTACCTCTTCTGCATTTAACACATTCCACCGTCAATGTATCACACTTACGAATTGGAGCATATGGGGTCTTGTAGGACATTATCAAACCATCTTGGACGTCCTTCTCTTATTTTATCCCCAACTTGTACTACTTATCCTTTCTATCAAATGTGGCCGCTTCTAATCTTGTCCATGTGTGATTACACAGCCATCTTAATATCCACATTTCTACATCATGCATATTATAAACATGTTTGATTTTAGGGGCCTAACATTTACTTCCGTAAAACATCATAGGTTATCTTTTACGTTGTTAGATATCTTTGTATTACATAGCACGCTTGTAGCTCTCTCCATTTTATCCATCATATCTTAATTCTATGGATTACATCTTCATCTATCATGTCACTCTTCTGAAATGCAAAACCTTGATATCTGATTGACTGTACTTAGGTACCACAATACTGTCCAATCTCACTTCACATCCATTCTTCTTATTCAGGCCCCAAACTCATAGTGGGTGTATTTTGCTTTATTTCTGCTGCCTAAAAAAATCTTACTCTCAAGAATGCTTCTCCATAATTTCAACTTTTGGTTTAGTCCTTTGCTAAGCCTGTGTTTATTTCGTTGATCATGGGACATCATCTTATATACTATTCTTTAGATTAACCATTACTAGGTGAACAAGTATGGATTTAAAGCATATCCCTGATATAGTTCTACAGCTATAAGAAATTTATCTATATCTGATCCTACTGTTCTAACATTTGTAGCTGCACTTTCACACATATGCTTAATGGCATTTATATATGGTGGCATGAACTAAATTTTTTCTCCAGTACCCACCAAAGTACTTTTGTCAGCATTTATCATATGCTTTCAAGGAATATTAATGTGAAAAATTTATTGTTGGAAATATTACTGAACAATTCTCTTCTTGGTTCAGCTACACAAATGAGAGACCAGGTACAAGAAAAGGAAAATCAAGCTTCAGATGGAGTTATCAAAAATAACCAAGTATGCACATTGTGTGAGGAATTTGCTACCCAAGCACTTGATTACCTAACTGAAAACAAGACTCAGACTGAAATTGTTGACATCCTTCATGGGGCCTGCTCTAAGGTCCATTCTTTCAAGGAACAGGTACTCCCTTAGCTTTAGCATGATGGTCAGTTTTTGCTGAAAGTTTGAGCGTAGCACATATTGTTTTTGAAATTTGTACTTGCTATTCAAACAAAATGCTATATGCCTCCTTTTCTCTTTTCTGCATTTTGTTCTGTCATTAGTTTTCCCTACCAAAGCTTTTTGTCTTTTCTATGGACTGAATAACATCTCACTTTTTCCTATCCTTGTCTCTTTGAATGCAAAATTCTGAGCATATAAATGGAATAACTCATCAAGAAGCCCTTTATATTTTTTCTATTGAGCTTTTGAACTGAAAATGTGTTTTGTTGAAGCCTACTTGTTTATTTTGATATTATTGAGCACTAATGTATTGTGCTTTGCTAATTAATTTTTTTTGGTTTTCGAACCTCTTGGGGCAAGTTTCAGTATTTTGGCTTTAAATATTTGTATCATTTTTTTTTTTTTTTTTTGTTGTTTATGTTGTGTAATTTTGTATCATGTGTGTTGTGGTTTTTTTTTTTGGTAAATCAAAATTTTTTTTTTTTTTTTTTTGGTTAAATCAAAAAGTTCAAGGGCTCAATAAGATGCAGCCTCACTTAGATGACACAATAAAGAAAATCAAAAGTTAAACAGCTCCTTAATAGGCTTTCCCCATTTAAACTGAAAGCCAAAGGATTAATCTATCTGCAGAATGATCTTACCATTTTGATTGACTCTAAATGTGAATAATATTTTTTTATAGCTACCCCTCCTATATTTATAAGAGTGATTACAGATTTAAAGATTTGTATTTTCTAGACAAAAAAATCTTTAGAATTTAAGATTCTTAAGACTGTATTGTGTAGGATGGGAGAGTTTGGAATTCAAGAATTTGCATTTGATATTTTAAGTTGAAGTATTATAAATAAATATTTGCGCTTGGAAAAGAGGAGGAAACCATTCAAATTTTGTGTAAAATTACATCTTTTTGATAGATATTCAAATTCACATTCAAATAAATTTATTTAAAATAACACCCCTTTTTAAGATGAAAAAAATATATGGCGCAAAGTGTAAATGCACGGTACCATAAATTTCTACTTCAGTTGGTTTCACTAATAAGGATACATAGAGAAACTAAATTCACTTGCTGTAATATCAAAGATGGACTGAACTTGTAGAACCTTCTGTTGTGTCTATTTAAAAGTTCTTGAAATTTTGATTTTGGCATTTTTCATGGTGTTAAAATTCTAATGACTCTATAATTTGCATGCACAGTGCATCACTTTGGTGGACTATTATGCTCCTCTCTTCTTTCTGGAGATTTCCTCCGTACAACCTGCAGATTTCTGTAAAAAAGTCAATCTCTGTCAGGAAATAGTATTGATTTTCTCAAAACTCCAAGAAGACAAATGTGGAATTTGCCATCGTGCTGTTTCAGAAGTATTAATTAAGTTGAAAAACCCTGACACACAGGTATGTACGCACACCATCGACTAGCAGTAAGGAAACAAAGTCATGAACAGTTTTTTGCAGTTATTGTTGAAACTACATATATTTCTGCACTTTCTCTCTAGTACTTGCACAGTCATCTCATTTTCGGTACCTCATATGGTTTGTGGGAATATTTTATATGTCCTTGATAATGATATATATAAAAACTTTGCATAAAATTTTATGTCGTTGAAAATGATATGGATAAAATTTTTGCCTACTCCACTAGTAGAATGGAATGTCTTTCTTTGGATCATGTTATGCTCGGCTGCCTTTTTTTCCGCAAAAGATGCATTTTTTCAATATTGCAATCAAGTTACTGTATGATTATACCAAGTGTTTTTCCAATTTTGTTATTTTCCCTTTTAGCATGCATGATTTATTGCAATTATCTGCGAAAACTTTATCGGTTCACTATTATGCGACTCTTCTAGCAGAAAAATCCTCGTTAGGTTTTCTTTTGTGCATTTTTTTTTTCTTTGACCATGAAGATATTTGGCTCACTCAGCTGTCTGATACTCTTTATTGTTTTTGTGTCAGCTTGAGATAATCGAGTTGCTTCTAAAGGCATGTGATTCTTTGGAGAAGAATGCAGCAAAGGTGAGAAAAAATGGTACAAGTACTTTTAAAATGAAATATGCATGGAATTATCGTCTATGGCCTATTCGGCTTTGTTGCTTGAGTTGCTATTGAGGAAGGCATAAAGTTAAAATTGTGTGCTAGAAGCCATTAAAGTTCTCTCATGCTTTGATGGTATTCTATGTTGGAATACTACTCATAAGAATGTGAGAACTTGACCTCTTAGCATCACACAATTGAAAAAAAAAAAAAAGGAAAATCATTTCCTGCTGTCCTGGTTAAAATTCGCAACTAACAGTAGTAGGACATTCAACCTCTTTTTTTTATTTTTTCTTCGTGCTCAATTAGTTCTAAAACGATCTTTTCATTTGCAGTGCAAGAGGATGGTATTCGAGTATGGTCCTATAATCATTACTAATGCAGAACAGTTTCTGGAAACCAAAGATATATGCACTATGTTACATGCCTGTGATTCAGCTAAACCTAATAGCGAGGAAGCAGCAACTGTGCTAAAGGCTGATTCATAATTATGGCAGTAGAGATCAAAGTGGAATGAAAATTAATGTACTGTGGACTCAATCTTGTGAAAATTCTTCCGCTCCAAGCGTGTGTACGTGTATGATAGAATATCTATACCATGGTCATGCTATTGCTGTAATTATATTGTAACTATGGTTTGAAATTAATATTTAATCAATGGATTTGGAAGCTTAATTTTCTGCTCTGCGTCAGTTGTTTTGGTACTTTTTCACCGCTAGTTATTATTTCATTTAGTAGTAACCGGCCTTTCACCTAGTGTAGGCTTGCTCCGGCCTTTCCTTCATTAACGAGCGAAGTCTATCAACGAAAGCATGGTACAACTGAAGGAAACGTTTAGGATTGAACTTTTTCTAATTTGGCGGCTTAAGCTTTTTCTGAACGAGCTTACTGCGAAAGGTTTTCGCGAGGAGTTTTACTGCTATTATAAGAGGGAAAAAAAAAGGGTCGTCCGCTGAGAAATATACAAGTTATTCAGGAAAACCAAGTGCATGAGCAATTTGAGAGCTCGATCATGAGTTTGTTAGTGTACATTAGCGAGCACTTAGAAGATTAATCTACTAGTGCAAATTCTCAAGAGGCTTTGTCAATTAGTGGAGTTTGAAAAGATAATGAACGTTACTTGATTATTACCACAAAGAAAAGAATGTGTAGGATTTTTATTCTAATCGTTCATGCATGTATGAAATAGAAGATGAAATAAATTATATATAACAGTCATTGTGTTTAGTAGAGACTACCTTTCAAAAATGATTGATAAATGTGAATAGAGAGAATATATCAAAATCAAATTGTATTAGTCCTTAAGACAGTGTTATTAGGAATCAGCTCTGATACCAGTTTTTGGGCATCAGCTCTGATATCACTTGTTGGATCATTTCAACCAAGTAAGAGAAAATTAACGCAGCGAAAAAATAAAAATGGGGCACACAGAAATTTACGTGGTTCACCCTCAACTGTTTAGGGCAACTTCCACGGGACAAACTCCGAATCATTCTTCCACTATTAAAATAGTAAGTACACAAAGAGAGTAATGCAAAAATAGTGGCACCGAATCATTCTTCCACTATTAAAATAGTAAGTACACAAAGAGAGTAATGCAAAAATAGTGGCACACAAAAGTGTTTCCCAAAAAACACCCTATAATAATTTTCTCACTATTTTTCTCTCCCCACGTTTTAGGAAAACCTTCCTAAAACTAAATATCTCTCTCTACATTTTGTTTTCTCTCGTTTCTGCTGTGTGTCTCAAATGAAGCAAATCCTCTCTTATTTATAGGAGAGGTAATGTGAGAGATAATGTGAGAGCCGTGTGTGAGTTACATATGGCTCTCCATTTATGTCATGGTTGGTTGCCAACCTTCACCTATTTTCAATTAACACGTTTTTCTCTTTTTTTTTTTTTTTTTTTCAAAGCGGGTGGGGCGGGTGGGTTCCACACGTCGGAGAGACCACACACAAATGTTTGCATAGATAAAAATAAAAAATTAAGAAATTAAAAAATTATGAGGAAAGAAAGAAGACGATACCGTTATAGCAGCTCAATTTAATGAAAAAATAAAAGAATCAAATTTTAAAAAATAAAAAATAAATAAGTCAAATTATGTTTGAATATTGAGAAGTTCCTTAACTCTTAAGTCAGCGCGTCATGTCTCGAAGCCTTAATGACGTCCAACAACTAACCATTAAACATGTTCTCAAGCTTAATGACGTCCAACAACGCTACAGCATAAAAAATTGATTTCACAGACATTCCTACTCTTTTCTTGGTAGTTGTTTTTTTCCTTTTTTTTTTTTTTTTTTTTTTAATTTGGTTTTTTTTTTTTTTTTTTTTTTTATTTGTATAGTTTCAAAAGTAGGGCCAATTACGTTGGATTAAGTTTGAGGATGAATCCTACTAACTTAATCATATTAAAATGTCAAATGGAGAATAGTAGGCAAAATTTCATCATGTGCAGCTCCATGTTAAAAAAATTGGGAATAAAGTAAGGATAATGGAGAACAATTCAAAAAAAAAAACGATAATTTAGAAGAGTCGTGTTAAATGGCTTAATTTAGACCTGACATAACTTTCATTGTAGGCGGATAAACAAGTCTAAAATTTCCTCAAAAGGTTCAATGCAATGGATTTTGCCGCAATATACATGAATTGCAATTTAAACATTTTGTTCCTCTACAGTGAAAATTGTGTAAGACTCAAATTGAACTAACTATATTTCTGGAATTGAAGATTAAAAAAAAAAATCTTATAAGAAAAGCAAATATGTTTGAGCAAATTACAAAATAAAATTAGTTTTTTTTTTAAAAAAATAATTTGTACTAAATTAATAAAAGTTGTAATTAATTATGTACGTAGATAATAAATTAATAAATAAACTATTTGAATATGTGATAGATTGATATAATAAAAGCATTCTTGCTTTTCATATCATCTCTTTAATCTCATTTAACAAAATTCCAACTCTTCATAAAACCATATGAAGGGTTTGTTGGGTAAATTGTTTTCCTGAGGACATATCACAAAGACATGTTATAGAAAAGACAAGTATGCAGCTTCGTCGAATTTTCCAAATAAGAAGACCTAATTGTATTAGCAAACCAAAATTTACCAATAGAAAGGAAACCTTAAACGTGTAGCTTTCGAAATTGAAAATAGAAATTGACATATCTTGTAAGTTGCCCTTTTGCCATATATAAATTTGTAACAGTGATGAAGGGACATAAACTGGAACTTGGAAGCTACTAATTTGTGTAATTGTTATCGACACGTGCATTGCGAAATTAATAAATACACAAAAATGTACCAATGGAAAGATAAAAATAATATGGTACTCTTATCAGTTATAAGAATTTTGCTCTATCAACACAAATTAAATGACAACATTTTTTTTTTTTTTTTTTTTTTTTTTTTTTTTTTTTTTTTTTTTTTTTTTTTTGAGAATAACAATAATTTTGGTTTTTGAATATATTATTATTGTTAGTCCCTTTTTCCAAAACTAACCCTAATACAAAATTAGAAGGAAGAAAGCATACGAAGGTGTTTAAAACTTTCAAGGGTCACTTACCAACTAGTCAAGGTTTCTAGACTTATGACCTTCTGTTCCACGCTACGCCAAAATAATGCTCGACCAATATGCACCTATATGTTCTTCGCATGGATTTTGAATGATGAAATACTTTTCTTTTACATTATTTTATAAAAATGTCGTGTTTTATTTAAAATAGGGAGTGTAGTCCCGAAATTGAATTTAATATTTTATTGATTCAAATTCAATACAATATCAATATTAAACTCGAATTTGATTCAATTCAAATATTTAAAATTCAAAATTTAATCAAATTTTAATTTAGTTTGAGCTCAGTTTAAACAAAAGTTGGAAATACTTGAGTTCAATTTGATTAGATTCGATTATTATTGAAAGATAAATGCTTATGTATTCATGTTAATATTAAAGTTTAAATGGGTTCAAATAAATTCAAGTTGAAGATTATATTAATAAATTATTACTTAAATAATTATATATAATAAAATATATATCAATTATATAAAATTTAAATACTCAATTGCGGTCACAAATTTTAGTAATAACAACAAAAATAATTATTTTTGCATTGTCCGGGAAGCAAAAAATAAGAAGTGTCTAGTAGAATAACCTTAATTATACTCTTTTAGGTGAACTAAAAAAAAAAAAAAAAAGCCTAAAAAAAAAAAAAATTTCTAATGAATATTAAATCAAAATAACCTTTAATAATACCCCAATTTTTTTCTTTTTCTTTTTTTTTAAAAAATAAATAAACCCACAGTCGTGTTAGGTTCTTGCATTCAATTGCACATTCAATTGAATAATAATTATGTTGGATGTTTCCGTCACTTGCACATATCCAATTGTCTTAGGTTAAGAAAAATTAATAATTTAAAAAAAAAAAAAAAAAAAATTTCTAATGAATATTAAAAGTCAAAAATAACCTTAATAATAACCCCAATTTTTCTTTTTCTTTTTTATTTAAAAAATAAATAAACCCACAGTCGTGTTAGGTCTGAGCATTCAATTGCACATTCAATTGAATATAATTATGTTGGATGTTTCCGTCACTTGCACATTCAATTGTCTTAGGTTAAGAAAATTAATAATTAATATTTATGTACACACTTTACCTTTTAAAAATTATTCTAACAATCATCAAAACTTCCAACCTTTATTTCAAATCTTCACATCCATTTCAATTATACAGTTTTCGATTTCTTTTCAAATGCGTGCATAAATTAAATTTTAAAACAAGATATTCTAAGCTAATTAAGGAAGTAAAAATTAACGTAAAGAATTCAAAAACAGAAAAATAAACACATGCCATACCTGATACAGTGATGAGTTATGAAGAGGAATATTTATCTTAAAATGTAATTAATTTTCACTAATTTAATTACTAATTGAGATTTTCTCAATCCATAAACATAAATTATTTTATTAATTATATGAAATGAAAGATAATTTAATTAATTAATGAATATTTTATTATAATTTAAAGTTAATCACCGTAGAAAATTCTTGAATGGATTATATTTGTGAAAAGACGAAGGATTATGTTTCAGTATTTTAGGCATTAATTAGGAAGATTAGTCTAGAAGGTTGTGAGGCAACTTGGTCGCGACAAAATAATTCCAACATAAAAAACGCGGAATTTTCGAATTGTGTGGCATCATCGAAAACTATCCGGACACGTGTATGGTGACAAATTAGTGCTTAAGTAGTTGACGCCGTCAGAGCTGACTGATGCATTTGCTGTGTAACACGAGGAACTTTACACGTTTCATCATTCTATTGGTTAGGGGTCTACGGCTACACAATGTAAACAAGCCGACTGTCCCTGACCAACATCAGGGTAGCCAAATAGGAAACTGTAAAGAATTAGAAAACCTACGTCAGCTGCCACTGCCCGAACGCCTCGATGGTTGCCTTGCCCTGAGGTTTAAAATTTGTTTATTAATTTATTTTTCTGGCTATCTTTCCTTAAAAATTAATTTCAAGTTTTCAAAATGCAATGTTTAAATGAGTCATTTTTAAATGCAAAGTTAATAAAGATAATAAAAAAATTTTTGGAATATTCTAAATTTATAAAAATTATAAAATAAATTATGTAATAATTCAGATATATTAAAATAAATTATATAAACCTAAAGTTTTTATATTAAAATTTTAAATAAACTAAATGTTAATTTCTTTTTTTTTCTCGAGCTTCAAATACGAAATCTTTGAATAAAATTTAAAATCTTAGTTATTAATAAAAAAAAAAAATTCAAGCTCAATAATCATGATTCACTATAATTACTTTGATTATCATCGGTTTTATGTTAAATGTAATTTTCAAATAAGTTTTAGTGTTGGAATCAAACAATAAAAAAAAGTTATAATATACATTTTCATATACAAAATTCATTTCAACTTTAAATCGATAAACAAAAAAAATTCAAAAACACCCAACGACAACCAAATCAGCTCAATGACAGAATAGCAATTCCTATATATGTCGAAACGGAATATGGCAATATAGTAAATTCAATAAATTTACATATACAATATATTAATTAAAATTTTATTTCCAATTCCAGGTATATAAGAGGCGTAAGAGGACCCAGGCTTTCAACGTTCTTCTATTGCCTATTAAATATCTCTCTCTGGTCTCCACACCTCGGCTTCTCTTTTTCTCCAGAACATTTCCTTCAGCAGCTCTCAATAGGTAAATCAAATTTACATTTTTTTTCTTTTCTTTGCTTTTCTCTTTTGAAAAACAGAAAAAAAAAAAAAAATTTTTAGAATTTCATGGTGGTTTCTGTTTCTTTAACGAATAAGGATCTTTAAATTTTAGTTATAACCTTATATGTTTATGTACAATTGGGTTTTTGAATCTGTAAATTTCTTTCTGTAATGAGTATTACACGTTTCAGTAATTCCCGTTTGAAATTTCTTTTCTTGATTGCCTTTTTTGGTAATTATCTCAGTATGAAGCTGTGTTTTTGCGCAAATGTAGTTGCAATGCCCTCGGTAAATTATATCGTCTGCGGTTATGGAAATCTGTAGGTTTTATTTCTTCTTGTGCAGAATCAGCTAAAATCTTGAATTGTTCGTATATTCTTTAGAAGCAAATAAAAGTATTTCTTGATTGTTTTTGGCAGTCTAATTTAGGTTTGTTTTCTATTTTGCATGTGAAATCGCCATATTCTCATAGATTTGTTTCTTGTTAATTTCTTAACATCCATTTCATTTTATCTTTAGCTGATATTTTTCCAGAATTTTGTTAACTAGTTGAGGAATGAAATTTCCGAAATTCTAGCAATAAGAAGGAAAACTACATCTAAGCATATCATTTGAACATTACAAGAAAAAGTTTATCTTTCCATGTTATTCAACGGCATTCCCTTAACCTTTGGGCCTATAGCTTTTGCCACCTGTGGATGAGTTGTCTTGGTGTCTTTTCTGTTGTCAGATTTTCATATGATCCCAGCTTTATCTCTAAATTTATTTTTATTTAGTTCCAGTAATCTATGGGATGGAAATGTATATATGTGGGCTTGTTTTCTTTCTTGAAATTTATGTGCTTGGACTCGGTTTAATCATGATTGCATTTGTCTTCCATTCAGGTAAACATCTCTTACATTTGCTGGTGGATTGAAGCTTTAACCTTCTTCTGCTCTGTTTCACTATCCATCTGCCAAAAGTTTCATTGTTCAATCTTTTCCATCTTTGCCATTATAGTTAATCAAAAAAATTCAGGGAATGCTGAAAGATGTGCTTAAAACTCAGAAGCTCCTCCTTTGAGTTTGATGAAGTCATAGCTCCATGTGGACTACCCTTGTTCATCCTTTATGGGATTGAACATTTAAATGATAGCCCATCTCAGTTATGTGCTCAAGTCCCCTTTGTGCCTACAAATTCAGGAGCACATATTATCTCAAAGCACAATGTTTGTGAAGATGGTTGAGCTTTTAGGTTCTTGAGATCAATTTCATAAAATATCCTTATCAGATATATTGCATTAGCTGGTATAGTAGCTTTTATTTTGTTTGAATATTAAGCTATAAATGGAAAACAAAGGGCACGTGTTGATGCAGAAGTATGAGATGGGGAAATTGTTGGGCCAAGGGACCTTTGCCAGGGTCCACCATGCTAGGAATCTTCGAACTGGCTTGAGTGTTGCCATCAAGATAATTGACAAAGAGAAGGTATTGAGGGTTGGGATGATTGAGCAGATTAAGCGAGAAATTTCTGTTATGAGACTTATCAGACATCCAAATGTTGTAGAACTTTATGAGGTAATGGCCACAAAAACCAAGATTTACTTTGTCATGGAATATGTTAAAGGTGGTGAGCTCTTCAACAAAGTAGCTAAGGGGAAGCTCAAAGAGGATGTTGCAAGAAAATATTTCCAACAACTGATCAGTGCAGTTGATTATTGCCACAGTAGAGGAGTCTGTCATCGTGATCTGAAACCGGAAAACTTACTGTTGGATGAGAATGGGAACCTAAAGGTCTCAGATTTTGGATTAAGTGCCCTTGCTGAATCTAAGCGACAGGACGGATTACTTCATACAACCTGTGGGACTCCTGCTTATGTTGCTCCAGAAGTGATAAACAGAAAAGGGTATGATGGATATAAAGCTGATATTTGGTCATGTGGGGTAATCTTGTATGTTCTATTGGCTGGCTATCTTCCTTTCCATGATGCAAATCTGATGGAGATGTATAGGAAGATTGCAAAGGCAGACTTTAAGTTCCCTAATTGGTTTGCACCTGAAGTACGCAAGCTTCTATCAAAGATGCTGGATCCAAACCCCAGAACCAGGATATCCATGGCAAAAATAATGGAAAATTCTTGGTTTCGTAAGGGGTTGGAACCTAAACCTCAAATTGTTGAGACGGACATGAAAGAATCGGTTAATCTAGATTGCGATTCTATTTTTAATGTAAATGAGAGCGGCTGCAGTATCACAGAATCCAAGCAAGAATTGGCAAAGCCTTGCAACTTGAACGCATTTGATATTATTTCCTATTCTGCAGGCTTTGATTTGTCAGGCTTGTTCGAGGAGAAAGAGAAAAGGAAAGAAGTGCGTTTTACTGCAAACAAGCCTGCTTCCTTCATTATCTCGAAGCTTGAAGACATTGCTAAGAATTTGAGACTGAAAATAAAGAAAAAGGACGGCGGCTTAATGAAGTTGGAAGGTTCAAAAGAAGGCAGGAAAGGAGTCCTGGGCATTGATGCTGAAATCTTTGAGATAACTCCTTGTTTTCATTTGATCGAAATGAAAAAGTCCAGTGGAGATACCCTGGAGTATCAGAAGGTACTGAAACAAGAGATTAGACCTGCACTTAAAGACATTGTTTGGACGTGGCAAGGAGAACAGCAGCAAGAAGAGCAAGTAGAGCTACAGCATTCCAATGTACCTGAGTTGCAGGTTGCCTCATCACCAACTACACCCTAAATAAATATTAACCATCTTTGAATTAATTCTAATTTGGTGGCCTCTTTGCTGAGGAGCATTTATAATTGGGATAGAGTATAAGCTAATTGCTATAAATATATTGATGCTTTTAGATGTATATAACTTTATTATTGGGTGTTTAATCATATGATCCTTATGAAATCAGCAATCACCAAATCTGCAGATTTTCTGTTTAGATTCATCTTTCCATTTCCCAAATCATATAACGTTCCTAGGTTTACCTTTAGTGATGTTTCTTCCATTTCAGAAAAGGAAGTATATGGGTACGAGGTGTTATAAAATCAAATAATTGTTAACACAGTTGATTAGGTATTAATTCTGGTAGTGTGTTTGTCTCATTGCTATTTTTATTATTGTATTTGTTAGAAATAATGAATAAAAATACAAACTGAGTTCAGAAACGTGCATTTATTGCATTATATGTTGGAAATGCCTAATTATATTTCTCACTTGTCTTTGTACGGTACAAGACAAGAAGAAAGCTGGCATTATAAACCACCAAAAATCAAATCAAGAGTCGAATCAAAGATATGCATTAACCAGTGGAAGCATTCCAAAGGTACCAACAAAGCAACCACCACAAAAATCATCAATAAAATACAAAGAGATGTAAAATGCAAAAAACCAAATTTGGGAGAAATAAGAAGAAGATGGAGCAGCTAAACTCCTCCACAACAAGTAACCACCACTGGCCATATCTAAGACAGTCCAAAATCAAAATCCCAATCTTGTGGCCGAGAGAGAAACCCTTTAAACAAATGGAATTAGTCAGGCAATCTGACAAGAGGTCACGGATGAGAGTAACAAGTTAAAAATCTTTCAAAAATATCGAAAGACACAAATACACCTTTGATGAGCAAGAATCGGGAAAGATGGATTATCAGAATTAATTTTGTCAGTGGAAAACAGTGCGTTTTAAATTCCTCAAAGCGAAAATGCCATGCCAGGAACTCTAGCTGAGACAAATATCAATGTCAACCTTAGTGCCCTGTGGTCCTGTGTACACAATTTTGACAGGAAATTGTTAACATTTGAGTCAAGGACTTACGCCCAGTTTGGCAACAGCTTTTCTTGCAGCAGTTAACGTCTTAACTAAGCTGTCAGAAACACAACGTTTATACTGTGTTTAGAATTTGATAGAGCGGACAGAATTTTAGGTTTTCAATTTGGCCTACGAATGAAATAACAATATATCGTGATGACTTACTGAAGCAATTTTGGATCTTTCAATTTTTACAGCAAGTCAGGTTCACTGCCGCGGGGAATGTTTGTTATTTGGCATTAATATCATTAGGAAAGGATCATAAAAATCGCGCAAATATTTTCATGTAAGGGTATGCTTAAGAATTTCACTTCGATTGTTTAATAATAATAATAATAATAAAAAACCCATAAAGAAAAGCGTGCAACCTTGTGTCGTTTTGTGTATTTTATTCTGGAAAAGAAATATCTTTGCATTTAGGCTAAGACGAGTATTAGATCAGTCGCATAACTTTGAAGCCAAGTACAGAGTCGCATAACGCTAGATGCTTTGGCCATTTGATGATTAATGCCTGCTTACAAAGCAAAATTGATTTTCACTTCACATAATAAAACTAACTTCAGCTCATCAAAACTTGAATCTACATCCAAACCCCCTGGCTTTTATACACATCACTATTTCCTGCATTCGGTACAAATCAAAACACCAAAGCTTCATCAAACAGCACAGAATTTACATAACAGCACATCAGCACAAGAAATATCTAATAAAAGGGACCTCTACCGTAATATCATGCAATGAATTGGAACCATAAAACTATAACTTCGTTTTGTGCCAAACGTACAAGAGTGAGCAATTAAAGTTTTGACGGTTGTTTAAACTTGCATTTCTTAATTAGGGTGAAGGGGGAGTCTTCCAGCCATGGAAAATTGAAAAACCTAAAAAGAAGAGAAAAGAGTTATCTTATTAACAGGTGCGTTAGTATTGTTTCATGGAACATTCTTTCACAGATGAAGAGATAAGCAACTAAGAGGAGGAATGACCATTCTCAAAAGAACTAATTTTCCTCAAAAAGGGGACACCCCCTCCCCCAACAAAGTTCAAAAAAGGTTTTTAGAATTTGTATGACATCTAGCTGTTACCTGATGCACAAGTGAATGCATGCCACGTGAGTATTCCTATCCATGCTAACGTAAGTAAAATCAATCTCCCTTATAAAGAAGAAGATGAGGAAGAAGATACAATCCTGTTCAGTATTCTGAACTTTCCTACAAAAAGAGGGAAGTTTGCCTCTTCTGAACAGGAGGTGTACTTAGGTCCCTCATACTGTTACTCCTTTTCTTGTTTTTTTCTTTTCCCTAATCAAATGACCAAAGCGACTGTACATCTGGGGTTGGGAATAAACCCCCAATATTGGGCCTTGTCACAGATGTCTTTCCAACACCTTCCCCTGAACCTTGAACAGTCCAGTCCTTCCTGCATAAGGAAACAAAAGCCAATCATGTAAGATTCACACGATGAAAATCACTGAACAGAAATTTCAGCAGATAATTGCACGAATCATACAACCCCATAAAGCCATAAACGGAAGCAGGGAAAAGAAAATGGCGAATGTTGGTGACCAGCGTATCATGACCCTCAGCTAGATTTGGCAAGATAAAGACAATCCAAAAATCAAATAGATAATCAATCCCAAATGCCGATTGGCTAAAGCATCCCAACCTAAGAATCTTTTGGAGACAGAGCAAGCTCAGAATTTTCAAAAAACTATGCCTTTCTTTTTTGATGCTGCATCAGAAAACGTGGCTGCTATGCACAAGGTCACTGCATTATCTTTGCAATATATGGAGCAAGCTTAAACAGAATATACTGATCAAAGAAGCATATTAAACTTTTTCATCCAATATTAACAGTATTTACATATTCCCAAACACGCACACGTTTCAAATAAGATGTATTTGAACATCAAACTGGTTAACAATAGAAAATGCTAAGGATACAATTTGGACTTACAAAAAAATTAACTTGAGTTGAAGGGAGGACATGGACCTAAACTTTTATAAATAAGTTTCATGCAGAAACCACCTCAAGATTGTTTGACAAATTCAATTAATATGCATACCAAACAATAGTTTCTTTTTCCTTTCTTGAGAAACCACTGCTTCTGAATAATGTCCCAATCATGAGTACTTTATACCACAAAAATATTCTAAAAAGAATGGATCTTTTAATCAATTGTATAAAACTATCCCTCTCTAGCCTCTGTAAGTACAAAGTTTTCCTTGACCAGGAAGTCAGAAACTATTCTGTGGACACACGTTTCAACATATTTTTAGTCATTGGATCTAGGGAAAGATGCTGATCTGATAGCTGAAAATTCAGGAGCAGTGCAAGCATGTCCCCTCTAAACCATCCTCTTCTCAAAACTTCATCAGTAGATTATAACCAGGGATTTTACAGCTCTCAGCCAATCAAATAGTCAACTAGTGGCATTTAGATCTCATGTATTGAGCAGATCAAAAACAGTGTCAATTACTGGGATTTAGATGTTGCCAATTGTGTCCTCACATCTAAGTCATGTACTGCATTTTAAATACTTGGGCAACAAAAGGTCCAAGAAGCAAAATTAAAATGTCTTCAGAATATAGGTGTGTAGTTCATAACCAACTCTCCTAGCTAATATCTTAAATAAATTTCAGTACAAGAGACCTTTGACCAAGACTGCAGGGGTCAATACACAATAGATTTTAAATTACCTAGTAGATAGTAATTATGCCAAAAGGCAAAGAAGTTTTAATTGTTGAGAAGGAAAGATAGAGATGAATGCAGGGTAAATAAGTGTTAAACGGAAGCAATGCAAATATTAACCAACAGCAGTCAAGCATCCAAAATAGAACCTTCACCATGAAATATTTAGGTGAAAGACAACAAGCATTATGAAACCCAACATTAAAAAATTAATGTTGCCACAATAAATAACACACACACACACACACACAAATAGGTGTGTGCTATGAGCATGTAAGATGATGACCCGTCCAACTTAGTAAGTCAACCCTGCATGCACAGGCTGACTTCAGCTGGGTGAAAGACTCTACAAAAAAAAAACCCAGAAGAAAAAAATCTACAGAAGATACATCTGCATTACAAAACTTTAGGTGGTTCTAGACCAGTACTGTAGACTGTAGGCAGTTTACAGATTTTAGGCATGAAAACAGCCATAGAAATGGCAGAAGTTTAAGTACACAAGCATGCACCCACATGATTTAGGTGGCAGGAAAGTTGATTAGGAGTTATACAAAAGAATTGGATGCTTATTCTTATAAGAGAAGAGGGTAAGTATAGTGATTGATAAATTTGAGTCAAATGATACTAAAATATCCAAACAATAGCCAGTAGAAAGATCAATAACGCATCAAGCTGGAACAATATTCAAATCCATCTCAGTATTGTTATCTAATGGACCTTTGATCAATCGCTAAATGTTTTGCCAACAAAAAAATCAGATGAATGTTTTCAGTTTATCATGTTTGAAAACCAATACTCCAAGCAAGCAATTGATATAAAAGAGGTTCATAGGGTGATTCACTCACTTGGACCAACAGTTAGCTTGAGACAGCTCAAAAGAATGGTTGCTTGCAGCTCCAGTAGGACTCCCATAAATCATTTCATTCTTAGTGCCCTCCTCTTGAGGTTTCAGAGAGAAATGGCTATCACAGGCTGACAATGGTGGATAAAAAGCTTTCTGTAACCATGGATCATTATCACTTGAACCAGTGACTGGACTAAATGCTGCACTATTCTGGCCATTGCCAAGAAAAACCTTGTGTGGAGAATGGCTACCAGAAATGACTTGGTCATCGTTTGTAAAAAGAGAAGCCATAGTTTTCTGAGATGAAGGCTGCAAGACATCTTCCTTGGTTGATCTGCTAAGTTCAGGAGGTAAAAGCCAGCTTCCTGGGCCACCTACCAAACCCAAACCATCCTGACCAAGAGGAGAACTGTTCCACATTTGCCACGTTCCCTTCTCATTCGCATGCACATCTTCCACAGGTAGAGTGTGTAAATCCTGAGTCTTAGGAGTAGCCGGAAACCAATTAGATCCATTATGCTTTTCATCTGTAATTCGTACTCGTGACAGTGGAGATTCAATTGGAGATGGCTTGCTCACTTCAGGCGATGCAGATAAATTCTTCAAAGTATGAGGCCTCTCCAATCCTATATCTGACGCAAAACCCATCCCCAGGTCCAACTGAAAATTATCAAGTGACTCTGAAACAGGCCCAAGCAATGATATCGGATCAGGAACATAACATGGATCTTCAAAAAGCTCAGGTTCCTCAGGAATAAATTCATGGGACCCTTCAACACGAGAAAAAATTGGTTCAATGGGAGGTGAGAAACCTAAACTACTGGTACTGGATACACTTGGATATGTAGATAGAGTAAATGGCGATGGCAGCCCAAAACTGATTGGATTATCAAATGACTGTATTGATGATGACTGCCCATGTAAATGTGGGCTTTGAACTTCAGCTTGCGGCTTTGAGTTTGGCCTACTTATGACATTTGTGTTTGAGGGTAAAGGAGCAGCTGATGTTCGAGTAAATAATTGTTGCCATGATTTTTTAGGAGCTGGCCTTAGTTGTGGTTCTGAGACAATCTGTAATGAAAAATTAAATAATGAAACACTGATTTTCTTTATAATGCAGTTCATTTATAACACTTCATCAAACTTTAAGACATTACCATAATGAAAATATTGACTTGCTTATCAAAATATATATGCACATATAATCATTTCCCCAAAAGAACAGGCAGCTAATCCTTTCAAAAAAAAAAGAGGCAGCCAAAAAAAGTAATGGGAAACATTACTTAATGAGGATATACAGCTGGAATACAAAATTTTAGGTCAAAAGTGTGTCAATTTCACTCAAATGCCAATCAATCAATATCTAAACATTACATCAATCCAAAAATTACTTTTGTAACCAGTCATATCAAGATTTCAGATGAATTCACAACTGACAAAAATATGTTGCCATGAGGATAAAGTGAACAGAGGGTAACAAAGTAACTTCTTCATACCTTACTTAGGCCACCGTTAAAAAAAAAAACATAACAAAATTTAGTCAAAGTGTGTCATTTCAACTCAAATGCAAATCAATCAATATCTAACATTACATCAATCCAAAAATTACTTTGTAACCAGTCATATCAAGATTTCAGAATGAATTCACAACTGACAAAATATGTTGCATGAAAGGATAAGTGGAACAGAGGGTAACAAAGTAACTTCTTCATAAACCTTACTTGGCCACCGTTAAAAAAAACATCATACTATATATATATATATATATATATATATATTATATATATATATAATTAAAAGGGATTATATATATATTAAAAGGGATACGGGAGACAACTTACAGGACGGTTTACATTCTTATCATCTCCATTCACATTTGATTTCCCAACAGGACGCTCAGGTGGACATACATCCCTCCTATGGGCAGAAGCATGGCCATGATCTACAGAACTGTTGAACTTATTTTCTTTTGTAATATTTGCAGGAGTATTAGCAGTCTTTCCAAAGAAACCACTTCCAGTAAAAGCTCTAGAGGAAGACAAGAATGTACCCCTCATTCGATCCAGATATCTAGTTCCAGCATTTCCACGGATATAACTGCTTGCAGATGGATGCTTTACCACATGTCCTGATTCAGCATTCTGGCCCTTCATACTGTCTGTCCCTGATTTCTGATGTTCCCGACGATCATTTTCACTCTTCTTCTCAAAGTCTCTTTTCTTGTCACTTTCCTTGCCTGTTTTCTTTTCCAACTCTTCAGCATCAGAATTACTCTTACTAGACGCCTTGTCTTTTTCCTTCTTTCTTTCTTGACGTTTCTTTTCTGCTTCCTTCCTACTATCTTTCTCCCTGGTGGGTGGTGAAGATTTGCTCTGATCTTTTTCAGCCTCCATTTTCTCATCCCTAAGCCTCCTGCGTTCCTCTACCAATCTTGCAACCTCCTCTCTCTGCTTTCTTTCTTCCTCCTCCAAAAGCTCCTTCTCTAACCTAGCCTGTCGTTTCTCTTCAGCTTTTCGCCGTGCTTTTTCTCCTCTACTCTCATGATAACTTGCCCCATTCTCACCCCTCTTAGCCAACATTCCCCGATGATCTGCATCAGAAGAAGCATCTTCCTTTGATGAACTAACTCTAAAAATCTTTCTCCATATCCATCTAATGCTCAAGAAAAAAGAAGTCAACAACTTGCATGCAAAAATTACAACACCTGAATAAGATTTCTCAGCCAAACAATTCTCATCATCTCCAAAAATCCCACTCCCATTCTTCCGCCAATAACTAGAGTTCCCTGCAATGGACCCACCAACCCAATTGCCATTTTCTAACCAATCCTGACTGCACATCCATCCATTATCAGACCATGCCTTGCCATTCAATATCTTCCCACCTTTGCCAACCAGATCCTTAATAATCCCAGAATTAGGCATTCCCATTCCAGAGGACACGGGCAAGTCTAAAACCGGCCTCTTGGAAATATGGCCACAATAGGAACACATAAATCTACCACCTCCTGGATTCTGATCCCTATAAGGAGTCAAACAGTTTCTGCACCTCCTTGTTGCAGTCTTCCGCAGCTTCTGCAATTCAATTGCTGCAGACCTTTTTCTCTCCCTTAACCTAGCATTTCTACGCACACGCCAAGCAGACAGCTGGGGCATCAAAATCTCATACCAAAATAGAGTGACCAAAAGCACAAAAACACAAGCGAGCCTAGGCGAGGTGATCTCGAATCGAAAAGCAGGCGGCAGAAGCTGTGAGAGAGCCCACAATCCTATAAGAGGAATAACTAACCAAGGTAGCATACTAGCAACCCGGCGAGACCACTTCTGGATCACACACAGTATACACATTATCCTCTTAACCCACACCTATCTTCCCCGTGTTGAAAGCGAACAAAAAAAAAAAAACCTAGCAATCGGAATAGAAATTACACCCCGTCAAAACAATGCTTCAAATTGAAAACCCTAGTCCCTAACTTCCCGTCGAAACAGATTATCAATGCCGAGCGATTCCTCGAGAACCCTAAAACCATTAAAAAAATTAAATATATCCAAATCCGTCAAGAACATTAAAAAGAGAAAAACCTAAACCGACATTAACATTTCAATAATTGAGATTGATCACAAACAACCAAGCCCGAGAAAAGGATAAAGAATTAGGGTTCCGACAAAACGGTGTCGCGTAGGGCGGGACTAATGCAAGGGAGATTTGAAGACTTACAGATTGCAAGTTCATGGCAGCGATTGGTATTGTATATCGGGATAGATGGAAGAAGCTGCTAGTCGGGTCTTGCGGCGGATTCGGGTCGAAGCCGGTCTATGTGGCTCGTTCGTCCGTTCTTACCAGCGAAGAAACTGTGCGAATGTGTGAGAGAGAGAGATTGTGAATAAAAAGATAAGAGAGATGGAGAAGAAAATGAAGGAACGTAAGCAAAATTAATTATATAAGCAATCCTTGAACCGGAGCCCTGGACCGGGTTCGGTAATTTCCGGCCAGTTCTTTTTTTCGTTAAATAATGAAATAAAAGATAAATTTTTAATCATTGTCGTTAATAGCTGATCTATTAAATGCACAACTTGACCCTCCTTTTAAAAAAAAAATTATGATTATTTTCACTTGAAAATGAAAAATCTATATTACATGTTAAAAAATATCATCATACTTACAGAGATAACATATAACATATGTGAAGATATTTAATTACATTAATATACAGTTATTTAGTCAATTTCAAAGCAATTTTAATCTTTTTTTTTTTTTATCATATTGGGTCCATTCTAATATGATTTTGAAACCAATCACCTTAAATTGATTTTTAATTCAAATTTCCAAGCAGTTTCAATTTAGAACCAGGTTGTAGTTGAGCATACATCTATGTTGGATTAAAAGCTGTTTATATCTTGAGATATTTATATAAATATTCCATTTATATGTTCGTTTTTTTAGGTTATTTTTTATATAGATTTTATAAATATATTCTAATTTTCAGAAAAAAAAATCATCAATATTAATAGGTAGAAATAATATTTTTGATTAATACTCATTTTCGAGTAATATTTATTAAATTTTTAATAATTTTTATGGCAAAAGGGATTTGAGCTTCTCAGCAATAATTTTTATAAAAAATTTAATATAATATTTTTCTCTCTCGACATTCTTTACAAAACGACGTCTTATTAGAGATTATAACTTAAATTTACTATAGGATACAATAAGAAATGGGCTCTTAAGTGTCGGTTTGTTTTTGTAGTTTGTGGGTATACGCTTTGGAAAGCATGAAGATGATGAGTTTGAAGATGTTTGATAGTGGACATGCATATATATATATATATATACTTACGAATTTTTTTATGGTAGGTAGAAGTTTAGAAAAAAATAAATCATGACGTGTATTTTGTAGGTAGCAATCCAAAAGAATTGTTCAATGCTATCACAGTCATGTGTTCCTTTGATAGATAATTACCTTTGTTTGATGCTTTTACTGTTTTTGGAAAACAGTTTACTTATTTGGTGGTGGAATTTTGCAATTTTAGGTGTACATAATATTCTTCTGAAAAAATATTTTTTTAATATCTTAGAGTAATTTTAACTTGTGTTAGAAACCATATCTATAGAAATAAATTTTCAAATTTTAACCTATATTTGGGAATGAGGATTTTTGTTTTTTTTTTTTAGGAAGAAAATATTAATGTAAAATAATTTCCCATTGTATGAAAAGGGTAATGAAAACATCAAAAGGAATAGATTTTGATTCAAACTGATTCATATGGAGTCGTAGATATGATTTAAAGTCATACTTTTAGATCTTTTCGTTTAAATTAAGCAACTTGCTTAAAGAATGTCGAAAAATGATGTAGAAACAATAGCGAGTGAGAGGCAAATTCAATTGCAGATTGTTTAGTAAATGAAGTGTTGAATGGAGATTTGGACTTGAAGATTTAGGTTGATCCTTCTATCAAGGCAAAGTATTTATTTTTTAAGATATCTTATTACAACTATTTGCAACGTGGGATTTTTTAAGAGTTTTCAACCCTTCTGTGTATTTAAAAATTTATCAAAAGAAAAAAAAAATTCAATTCTTTCCTCACCGGCCACAAAAATTAGAATTCCTATGAAACTAGAGAAAAAAAAATGTTGAATGGAGTGAGAAATGATATTTAATGTGAAATATATTCATAGTTTTCCTTCCTTCATTATTTATTTTCATAATTTTTTTTTTGAAATTATAACTTATTTTATATAAATCAAACAATAAATTACAATATTTGCATTTAATAATTTAGGATAAAATGTTACAATTCCAGAGATTATATACACTTTTTTATAATTAAAAAGAAAAACATCTCCATTAACTTATAACTTTAGTCATAATATTGAAAATAAATAAGATACTAGCATATATTAACATTTTAAATCATAATTTCTTTCTATCATACTACAATATAGTTTAACTTAATTGATTTTGGAGGCATAGCCGCATATATGCGCATGCGGTCGGAGTAGAAGAAAAGTCCCATTCGTAAAAAAAAATAAAAAAGAGTAAAGATTAGACTTCTAGGAGGTAAATTGTCATTTTCCTAATTAATTATAAAACCTATTTTTAATAATTAATTAAAAGTTTAATATAATTGGCAATATTTATTACAATGTTGAGAAAATATTTGATTTTATGATATTAACTATACAATCTTAGCTTGAAACTTGAGTATAGAAATGATAAAATTAATTATAAAAATAACAAAATTCAAATATGTGTTTAAAATTTGATTTATTTCACAATTTAAATTGGAGTCTAACATCTTTCTTAATAAATAAATAAATAAAAGATAAATGGGCTTACAGGGCCTAAGGGCTAAGGGTTTAAAAATTTCAAAAAAAGGTCCAGAAATTGGAAGAAGGCTGGGCCTAGCTGATAAAATAGTTAATATAGTTAACTTTATGAAAATTGACATTGTTGATTTTACATTATTATAAGAAAATGTCATCAAATAAAACAAGATTACGCTCATTCCCATAACATTGTTTGCCATTGTTTGCTTTTTTCCCCCTCTTGTCTCTTTCTCTAGCTCCCTCTTTCTTTTCCTACCAAAAAAAAAAAAAAAGGCTTCTCTGAGCCTCCCTCTTTCTTTGTCCTACAAAAAAAAAAAAAAAAGGTTGTAACGGGTAACGAAAAAAAAAAAAAAAAGGTGTAACGGGTAAGAGGTTTTAAAATACAAATAATAAAATTTAGTTTAATTATATTAGGAAATATAGTGAAAAGCAAACGTTTTGGTAAGGATTGTATGGCTTGTCAGGAAAAAGCAGTGGCTATGGAGGTTTTGGCTATTGATGGGTCGGTGCAAAAGATGGATATTTAATGGATGTTTAAGTCTCTTTAATTATGACCATAAAAAATTTCAAAACATAAAAAAAAAACAAATGGAAATTCTTTCTACTGAAATGATCAAATTTCATATTTCAATTTAATTACACCCTTACCCCTACTTTAATTATCATCATACTATGTATTCTGTAAAATTAGTTGTTTTAGTATCTATTAGTTATTTTAGGTTCTGTTTGTTTCCGTAAAATAATTTGTAAAAAAATAATTCACTAAAAAATATTTTCATAGAAAATATTTTCCTTGAAAAATATTTTCCAAAAATATTTTCCAAATGACTTATTTTCCGTTGTTTTGGTTGTAATATTGAAAAATTAATTAAAAATAATTGCAAACGTCTTTTATCTCATAAACGCATAATAATAATAATAATAATGAATAATAATAGAAATTTTAAATAATTTTAGAAATTTTATATAATTAAATATGAAAATAATGTAAAAAAATATAAATTATGAAAGTCGCCAGTTGGTCGGTGGTGGTGATCGTGTTAAATGGTGACTATGGTAGTAAATTATGATGATTAATAAATTAAAAGATATGTATTTATAAGATTGTCAATGGGTCGAAAAATGTTTTTTGTCACGACCCATTTTTCCGTGGGCCGGACCGGCAGCTAGGCGCCCAGGCTAAGCTTAAGGCCCGAGGCCCAGGGCGTAGCTGAAGGCGACCGTGAAACACTAATATAAATTTACTATACTCGGAATAATAATATTAAACATTTACGTCCATATGATTAATGAAAAATAAACCCAAAGATTTTATTAAATCTCGGCCGAATTTATCGGCTACAACATTCCAACAGTTCGGCCATAATTAAAATGCATCACATTTACAATATGGAATTCACATAATTATCTCGTCTATAATAATAAATCGAAATTAAAAGTATAACAAAGTCCTACAACTGGCGGAGTCACTAACTGTTAGTAATATCATAGTAAAAATAATTATGGATAATAGGAAAAATTGTTTTATTGCCCTGCGCCGAAGAAACATATGCCTAAAGCTCGGATTAAAGGAAAAAAACTACTTCCTGAAAAATCAAAGCAAGACATGTTGAAGTTTTCTAAAGGATAATAATTATTGCAACAATACACACAAGTCACACAAATGTTTACCACATATTAATCTAGTCATCCGACTAGTTATATGCTGCACGCAGCCATCACACAAATGGCATATCAAGACCAGCACTTTCACAATCATAAATCTTCAATATAATCATCACGTGGAAATTAAAGTACAGTGGCGCCCACCTGAATTTACCTCCAACGAGCCGTCCCTCACACAACTGCTCGCCCTCTCATACATGTGCACGCAAGGGGAAGCGCGATTCCCCATACGGCCAACTGGTTTAATCCTCACTGAACCGTCCTCTCAATTGTATTCCCATTTCTCTCTTCTTTTCCCATACCAACAGGAGGCAACCCGGTGGCTATCCCATCCAATCTAGATCATCAAGTGCTCACAACAGGAAGGCCCACCCTGCGGGGCTTACAATCAAATCTAGATTATCAGGTGGCGCAAAACAACAAGAAGCCATCCATGTGGGTTTTCCACGATAATCTCTATCATAACAGGTTGCACACGGGGAGCGCCGTCTCCCCATTTCTCGCCGACGGTCAAATATCATATAATAGCTCGGATCCATAAGTTACAAACCGTCCGTTCAACAAACCACGGTGGTCCACTTCATCGCACCACATTCCACACAACAAAGCATAGCATTATCGACAACACAATTAATCAAGACATTGCAATCAATGCAGACATAATTAATCCAGTTAAACATCGTAATGCAATGCACAATTTAAAAGCATGCAAAATCAAGTGCACACATTAAAAGAAGTAAAGTGATTAGTATTAACAAATAAGTCAACAAGTAATAGAAAAATAAATAAACAATATTAAACCAATAGATATCGAAAATAAACTAAACGTAGAATAGTAAAATAGGAATTAAATGAAATAATAAAGATAGTAAATAATCAGAGCACTATATTTTATTATATACCAAAATTAATAGAACTAACTAAATAAACTTATTAATTATGTTGTTAATATTAAATTTAGTCTAATTTTATCAAAATTTCGGCACACCTCCCCTAAAAATTGAAACTATCTACCTGCTCACATATCAACAATATCATTATAGTCTTTATCAATCAATGCACACAGCCCATCCGTTCGGGAATCACATCAATTTAAAGATCCCCATCCTTCCTCCATAACCAACAAATCAACACTCACCAAATCGGTGACGACTAGATCGTAGATTTACAAACTAATTCTAATAATATCCATATGAGATCATTTATTAAGTCATTAATTAATTAAATTATTAGCTTTACGGTAACTAATTTGTTAAACAGCTAAAACATATTTTAACCATAACTAATTATAACTACTACCTATAAAAATTCAATTTTTTTATATCAATATCGAAAATGGCTAGGCCTCCCAAATCTTAATTTATCGAATTTCGATTCTAGTCGTTAACCAACTAAAATTCGCCTTATTTCTCTTATGCACAATCGGCTAGTTTTAATCTAATGGTTATCTAATTGACTAATTAACTAATTCTAATTTATTCTTTCTCCTCAAATCACCTAATCATAATATTAATCATGTAATTTATTTGACAATGTTCTAAACTAATTTACAATTACATTATTCTAAAGTCCTAAACCAGTTAACAAATTATGTTCGCTATCCAAATACGCACACTAATCAATCTAATTTATTTACAAAAGACCATAAATGTTCATATATTTTTAAGTTAATCCAATAAGTTAATGTCTTGTTATTCAATTTAGTCTAGTTAATAACTCAATTAAATTCATTAATCAATTAATGCTTTATATATAAAAATTGAGAATTAAGTCTTAGAACGTACCCATTGGGAATCGGGCGACGATTCCATGATTAGCGGGAAGAGAAGAGGATTCTGTCTCTCGGGGCCTCGCCGGAGCGCCGCCGGCCGGTCACCTGACCGCCGCCGCCGACCGCCGTGCACGGTGCACCACAAGCGCGTGTGTCCGGGGGCCGAACCGCCGTGCAACGGTTGGCCGGAAAAGTGAACACCCGCCAGGCAAAATTCAGAGGGTCACACCCACCCGCTCACAATTTTCGTAAAGGAATCCAAATTGCTATCACTTTGTTGATCCAGTGCCTCGTTTGGCCGGATCTAGCTTCCACAGGCCACTCCAACCGCCGTCCGGTGGTTTTAAATCAAACTCAAGCACATCACAAATTAATGGGGGAAAAAGGTTCCATATGTAGGAGAGGAAGTTGTTGAGACCAACCCCAGCAACTCTGAGTCGACGGAAATTGATGAGATTCGCCGAAAGCTTCAATCGTAGCGGTGGAACAGCCTGTCCAATCGCGATCTCTCTCAATTTCAGGCCTCATCACGCGAACAAGACCATGAGGAAAGAGTTCATCTCGACGAGAGAGCAAGATGGAGTGCTTGGTGTCGACTTCCATGGGCTGGTGACGGAGATCGTAGTGAGCAAAGAGAGGGGAGGATGTCGCGCGAAGGGAAAGATAGAAGAAGGAAAAGAAAAGAAGGAGGGAAAGGAAAAGAAAAGAGAAAAGGAAAGAAAAGTGGCTTCTAGACCATTCTGGTTTCGAATTTGAACCGAGGTTTGTCTGATTTATGGTTTGGCTTCTCATTTTGTTTGGTTTTCGAGTTTTTTCACTCGGTTTTCGAATAATTCGTGGGTTTTTCGACAATTCAAATTGATTTTCCGGGTCCGGTTCGATTTATTTAATTTATTTTAGTTGGGCTCATAAAACATTTTCTTCAATTTACTTTCTAATAATACAAACAATAATAAATAAGCAACTAAGTTAATTCAGGATAATTTAGTTTATATTACGTAGCATTCCATTTATTTCATCAAAATTTATTTCATCAAAATTTCCGGACAGTCTGTTTATTGGGCTTGGGCCCAATTCAAATTTGGGCTCAAGTTAAACTTGCTCAGTCTTAACAACCCATACTATCAAAATTTCGGATTTTTGATTTAATAAAAATTCCAAAGTTTTGAAAATAAAATTTCGGGGTATTTCAGTTTTACTCGAAAATGAAAAGTTATTTTTCTTCAAAAATGACTTAATTTTCCTTTGACTTATTTTCCTAAGCGCCTCAAATAATGGAAACTTATAGAAAATATTTTCCTGCAAGTTATTTTACTAAAACAAACGAAGCCTTAGTAGGGTTTAGGTATTAGCTGTTTGAATATCTTTTCATAAAATATAAAAACTAAATATTACATGAATTAACTTTTTATAAAACATTATCTTAATATTTAAAAACTAATTTAAATATTCTATTACTAAACACTATAAAAAATAATATTTAGCGTTTTGACCGACTACTTTAAAAAGGTGTTTGGAAAATTGTTGCCAACACAGGCAAAATAAATAAAGTTGCGGAAATGGGCCTACTAAAAAAGTATTATAATTCATATAACAAAAAAAAAAAAAAAAAAAAAAAAAAAAAAAAAAAAAAAAAAAAAAAAAAAAATCTACATGTTGAAACTTGAAAGCATTGAGTTCAAAGTTGGGCTGATTATGCTTTCATAGGCCCATTGGGCAGTAAACCTATTGTTGGAGTACATCTTAGTCACATAAGCCCATGATCCATCCTGACCGACTACGAAGTCGTACCATTTGGCTCCATAATTTGAGTATAGTGGCAACTTTAAACAAGATAACACGCAATAAATCACTTATGTCATACTGAGTTTTGAAATTAATTATACTATAGATTCTTAACCTTTCTTCTTAATTTCAATTACGGGGTTTAGTTGTTTCATAAAATAGCTATATTTAGCCTTATGGTGTATATCTTCATTAGCCGTCGTCTCATTCTAGTTGGTGGTGTATCTCATTCTTGCTTGTCTCATCGTTGTGAGAAGAAAGCCAACCTAAAAGTGTTTTCTTTATCTATATCAAGAACTTTTTTTTGGCTTCTTTCATGATTTTGGTTTTATGAATAGGTGTAAAATAAAAACTAGAAATAGTCTAATGATGGAGATAGAAAGGGTTAAAGCAACCATTAGCACAAGATCATTTGTTTTTTTGTGAGTATTTTCAAATGGATGGATAGAGTTATATAATTTGGGTTTTTTTTTTTTTTTTTTATATAATTTGGGTTTATTATTTTTTTTTTTTTTAATAATTGATTAAATAGTTTTTGCTTGGCCTGCATATGGGATTTGGGTTTTTTTTTTTTTTTTTTTAATAATTGATTAAATAGTTTTGCTTGCTGCATATGGATAATAGTGTGTTTGCATGTTGCAAAGTTTCTTTCTTTTGTAATTTCATAAATTTGTAAAAATACATCTATTAAAAAAAAAATCCCACTAGCACATCACATAGGATGGTTTTGTTAATTTTATTTGATCGTTTAAGGAGAAGCAGGGTGATAGAGATTCCATTTAACTTAGATTAATTTTATAAAACAATATTTTTGCATAAGTCAATAAATATAATTACAATTTTCCAATATAGGCGAGAGAAATTGTAAATTTCTTTTATTTTATAATTGCATTCATCGAAATTGTTCACTAAATAATTGATTATAAAAAATATTTTAATTAAAAATTTACTTGCCATGAAATTAATAGAAAAGGTTACATATTCCTAGCTAAGAAATTATATATCATTGCAACTTTTTGACCACAGATTGAGATTTTATCCACTATTTGCTTAAAATTCTTATCAAATACATTCAGCCACCTATTCAAAACAAATCAATCATCAACTATATTCTTTGGCTCTCACTTGTGTGGTCTTCTAGATTTTGTTTTTAAATTGCCACCGACGGTGGTTTTTTTTTATCGCTCACTATATTTTTCTTTATTTTATTTAGTTATCTATCTAATAATTTTTAAATCTATAATCATTTGAAATAAAATTTAGATTTAATCTTTCTGTAATGATTGATAAATCTTGAGTGTTTTTAATACCCTTTTATTAGGGTTATTTTATGGGGTTGTTCCTCATTATTGAGGGATTTTTACATGAATAGTTTATTTTTCTAGCAATTCGAAATACAAGATGGATTATTGGTTACTTGTGGTTGGAGATTTCAGATCTTTAAATTCGGATAAGATTCTTTTACTAATGGAACTTGGTAATGCAGTATGTTCCTCCATTAAAATTTGTTATGTTAAACTCTTCTAAGTATCAATTGTAACAAGTTTCCGAAAAAATAATGTAGGGGACAATATTGTGGAATTTTTTTTATTATTATCCGATTTGAAAATGGATCAATTTTTATTCGAAAGATTAACCTATTTTGCCAAAGTAAAAAACAATATCTCCAATAAGAAGATTTCAATTTTTTATATTTGTTTTTGTTATTTCTATAAAAATATTATGATGTACTCAATTTATATTTATTATTAATTAATTATTAAATTTTCAAAAAAAAAAAAAAAATCATCAACTATATTAAACAACTAAATCAAACCCATATTAGAGAGCTAAGTGCAGAGCAATTTCCAAATAGGAAAAAGTATAAGTGAGTATTCAGAGTCTTGCATAATTAACTCTAATCTCAATCATAATTAATCAATCATTATCCACTAGAGTTAAAACACTAATCTCTCACTTAATTTTAATTGTTGACCAATTAAACTTTCACAGTTCCTCTAATCTCAATCATAATTAATCAATCATTATCCACTAGAGTTAAAACACTAATCTCTCACTTAATTTTAATTGTTGACCAATTAAACTTTCACAGTTCCTCTAATCTCAATCATAATTAATCAATCATTATCCACTAGAGTTAAAACACTAATCTCTCACTTAATTTTAATTGTTGACCAATTAAACTTTCACAGTTCCTCTAATCTCAATCATAATTAATCAATCATTATCCACTAGAGTTAAAACACTAATCTCTCACTTAATTTTAATTGTTGACCAATTAAACTTTCACAGTTCCTCTAATCTCAATCATAATTAATCAATCATTATCCACTAGAGTTAAAACACTAATCTCTCACTTAATTTTAATTGTTGACCAATTAAACTTTCACAGTTCCTCTAATCTCAATCATAATTAATCAATCATTATCCACTAGAGTTAAAACACTAATCTCTCACTTAATTTTAATTGTTGACCAATTAAACTTTCACAGTTCCTCTAATCTCAATCATAATTAATCAATCATTATCCACTAGAGTTAAAACACTAATCTCTCACTTAATTTTAATTGTTGACCAATTAAACTTTCACAGTTCCTCTAATCTCAATCATAATTAATCAATCATTATCCACTAGAGTTAAAACACTAATCTCTCACTTAATTTTAATTGTTGACCAATTAAACTTTCACAGTTCCTCTAATCTCAATCATAATTAATCAATCATTATCCACTAGAGTTAAAACACTAATCTCTCACTTAATTTTAATTGTTGACCAATTAAACAAAACACGTACGTTATTTTATCAAAAAGAAATTCAAAAAATAAAAAAGTTGACAACACTTTTAATTTTTTTATTCGTAATTGATTGCTAATAGCATAATCTGATAATAAGTAAGTTGAGAGAGATGGATACCACATAAGTACTCCAATGCATCAATCAGAAAAAGGTTAGCGACGAAAGTTATCTGATTTGATTAACGAATAAAGCTTCTTCTTCTTCTTTTCTTAAAAAAAAATTAATAGTGATGCCATAGCAATGCGACAAGATCTACAACAGTTACAATAAATATGAAACAGATGATAATAATATTTGTTTTTTTTTTCTTTTTATGTTAGGGACTGAATTTAAAATAAGGTTTATATATTTTCTAACCATATTTTTTAATGTATATTCAAATGTATACCAGTTTATCTGAATGAATATCCATTATTAACCATCTGAAAATCAAATAATTTGCATTAATTGTCAACCAACCAAAATATTAAAGAATTGCAATTATTATCTTTAGCTATGATGCATTGGACATTAAAGGAATCTAGAAACTGTGACAAAGGAAAGACTTTATAAGAAAAATTAAAATTGCTTAATGGGTAATTTTATATAAGATTTTATTATTTTAAATACATTGTTATTTTTTATCGATTTAATTAAGCAATATCTTTTATTATAAGAGTTGAGAAGTTTAAATATTAAGTAACCACGATTGAAATTTAATCAAGAAAATTTAAATGTATGTATTGGTAATTTTGCTGTGTTGAATATTTCTAAAATCAATAGATATAAATTGATCAACAACCAATGAAAATTGAATTTTACATATAAAAATAAGTTCGTTTGATTAAAGGAAAAGTTTAAAAAAAAAAAAGGAGAAAAATTAAAAGAATAAAATTGAAGGAGAAGCAACCATGTGACATTGTCAACTTATTTTTTGGTAACCAGCTGGTGCATATTATGATTAGTTGTAAACTAATATCATAAATTTTTTTTGAAGTAACTTGATATTCTACAATCACATCTTAATTTTATCTTCCTACTTATATATTTTTTAAATTAAAAAAAAATTATATAAATACTTATATATTTTTTTTAAATTAAAAAAAAATTATGAAATTAAAAAAAAATTATATATATTTATTTATATCTAAAAATTCAATGAGGACGCATTAAATTGAAGTCATAAAGTCGAGCTAAAATCATCAAGAATTCTTTTAAATACATATGACATACATTTAATTTTTTTTTCATCTATTGAATATAGATTTAATAAGTTTGAAACCTTTTTTTTTTAGTACTGAATAAGATGATTCAAATTTAAATTTATTTGTCAGATCATACACACTTACTATTATAGTATGTTTTACTGTGTAAAATTTTGAAACTTCATTAGAACTATATCCAAACTGTTATATTGATTTTTAGCAAATAAAGAAATAAAAATCAATTTGTAAACTCGCTTTAATTAAATTGTTGATTAATTAAAGCCAAAAGGAATTTATAGTTAAATATGCCTTTCAATATTGTTTAGAAGCATTAAAATAATAAAAAGGATACAATAAATCAATTTTTGTTAACTTAATTAAAACATATGTATGATAGTCTTTGTTGCTGAGCTCAGTCTAGTGCATAAATTTTTTTCTCTTATAATAAATGCTAAGATTGCCTTAAAATGACTTGCACCTACTTATCAACAATACTGTAGGTTAGCTTAGTGTTTGAAAATAACTTTTTAAGTAATTTTTAATATTTAATTAAATGTTATTCTCTGTAGTATTCGGTAACATAACGTTTAAACTCACTTTTAAATGTTAAGATAACATTTTACAAAAAGTTAATCCATGTAATGTTTAACTTTTTATCGTTTTATGAAACGTTATTAAAACAACTAATAGTTAAACACTATTAAAATAACTAACAGCTACAAAAATAGCTAATTATATCGAACAGACTCTAAGTATGGATGGTATTATATATCTAAACTCTTGAAATTTGGAGAAAAATCGTGAATAAGTCAATTTCATTGTTTCAAACTCAAATATATTCCAATGCATCATAAATATTAAAAAGGGGGTGGGAGAAGAGGGAGTATTGTAACGTTCCATTTTTCTATTGAATCGAGTCGTTGCTTAGAGTCGAGTCGGGCTGATCCGAAACCCGGTTCGATCCATTAGAGTCTAGAGTGGGCTAGAATGGGATGTAATTGCAATAAGGAAAATAAGTGGACTTACTTGAAGGAAACAAAATCTAGAAGTAGGGCTAGAATGGAATGGTAATTGCAATATGGGAAAATAAAGTGGACTTACTTGAAGGGAAACAAAAAGATCAAAGTAGTACAAAGGATTTAGGATGTGACTTGCACTAAAGTATAAAAGTTTTGAGGTATTGAGTTGTAGCCAATTTTGACATTGAGGACCATTTTGGTAAATTTTTCCACATAACAAATCAATGATATTCTGAGACCTGACCCGTGAGTTCCATTTCATATCTTTCATTTCTCATCTCTATCTTCATCTTCTTTTGCCTCTACTTTCTCTCTCCACTGTTCTTTTCTCCATTCACTTTTAAATGGTAGTGAAGATTTTTAATGGGATTCAAGCAATTAATTTCAACTTCTATTTTGTCCAAGTCAAGTAACCTTCTTGAAATTTCATAACTTGAATTTCATTTGTGATATTTTTAGAGTATTCATAAGAATTCCTCAATGTATAGGAGAGGTGAGCTCAAAGGTAGAAGAAAAAGGAAGCTAAAAAGAAGAAGCTTAAGTTTTTTTGGAGTGAAGGTGTGGCTATCTCTTTTAGTTTAGTAGTTAATTTCCTTGCATGAAGAAATTTGGTGTGGTGTGTTGATAATGAAGAAAAAATATGTTGTTTCATGTTGAGTAATAATGAACTGAAAAATGGTGAAAAAAGCATGAGATGAAATTGAATAAAATGAAGTAGATATTGAGTTCATGCTGAAGACAAGTTTTTGGGCTGCGTAAAATTAACCAGATAACTTTCACCTTGATTTTTTACCCCATTTTAGAATGGAGATTAGGAAGTGTCATAGGTTTTTTGTATCTCTATGTGTTAGCCTTTACATGGGTTTTTGAATCACCGGTGGCCAAATCGGGAGTTGGTAAATTGGAGAGATATGATCAAAATAAGTACAGACTGGCACAGGCTGAAAACACGACGCGCGGCTCGCTGAATTTCATGTGGTGCGCTCGCGACTTTCATTGCGCGCTCGCGAATTTCACCTGTAAACTCGCGACTTTCATTGCGCGCTCGCGAATTTCACCTGTAAACTCACTGACCCTCATATGTGCTTCTCGCACTCGCGACTTTTCAAGGCGCGCTCGCGAATTGTGTTTTTATACTCTTTTGGACCTCTTTTTCTATGCAATTGAATTCCTTTGCTCAACTTGTATGCCTCCAATCATTTAAAACAAAAAGACAACATGAGAACATGCATCAAACCAATATGCAAGCATGCAAATGATGTGAAATGAGGTAAACACTATGGTGTATGAAGTTATGAATTCCATGCAATTGTATTTCTTTGCTCAACTTGTATTCTATGCGCTTGTATTCCTTTTCTCAACTTGTATGTCTTCAACCATTTTAAAGCAAAAAGACAACATGAACACATGTATAAACACAAAATGAAAGCATGCAAATGGTGTGAAACTAACATGACACAAGTTGCCAGCTTGGCGAGACTATCAGCATACAGGTAAGCACTAAATTTTATGAAATGATGAAGCAGTTAATTTTTATGACACAAGCATGTGAAAACTAACATGACACAAGCGACCAGTTATGTTATGCTTTTGTTTTTATCTAGTCATTCCATTTAATATTGCTCCATTGAGGTTAGGTAGGAAACCACGTAGATAAGGTATGTCGCGCATAGATAGCAGATATGCGCCCCCATTACAGTTTGGTACTCCGGACTACGCCGTTGAGGATATGATTATAGGTCATAGCAGGCAAGCAATTAGCAAGTTTCTCCAGTTTCATACAGTTTAAATCTTATCACATTCGGATTTCACTTACCTTATGGAGCCATACAGATATCTTGACATAAACATTTGCAATGGACTACATACAGATATATAACAACAAGGAAAGATCTCAAGGTAAACATGAAAGTAATCAATGATATGTTGTGCTTACAATTCCATATGTGAGTACATGTCTATTTCATTATATGTATGTGACTGTATATGTTCTTTATTACGTTGCGATAATTCACATGAAGTTTTAAAATAAAGTTGCCAGATTCTCAGGCATAAAGAACATCAAGGGTAAGATCATAAAAGAATACAATGCTATTCTGCTTACAAGTTATATTTATTAGAATCTTTTAAGCGAGCCAACAGTAACATGAAATGATTATTAATCATTAACTTATTATGAATGTGACTAAGATGCATTAGTCATTAGCATTTAATGATGCAAGTAAGCAATTGAAAATTCATACTTGATTATGTATTCTCTACATTGTTTATTGATTTATTTCAACAACATTAATGAACAGCAGGTAAGATCATGATGTATCATGAGATGTGGGATTAAGGTTCATGTAAAGAGTTATGAGATATTTAGGAACTAAATTATTCTATGGTATGGAATTAAAGTTATTCATTCTTTGCTGATAAAGATACCATGTGCTGTTGAAATTACTGAGTTTATGATTATCAATGCTTTTATGAACTTTGTATTTTAAGTAAGTTGCCATCACACTTTTGTTAGTATGTGGAATTATGAGCACTACTGAGTTTTTACTCAGGCGCGTCGATTTTTATCACGCGGTAGGTTGGAAGTTCGTGGTTGTTACCTTGAAGATTTGAAGAGAGTACTATTCAAAAGCAGAAGTGACTAAATTTGGAGTAGTAGATTGAGGAGTTATATAATTAAGATTAATGGCATGTATTAATTTATGGCATGTATAATATATACATTTGTTTATAGAGCTATGTGATTGTAAAATATAAGTGAAGCATGTAATTATTTGGTGTAGTAGTTGGAGATAAGAATAATACTTATGAAATGATTAGAAATGATTTTACTATAGTTGGTATGATTTTTAGGTCATGAAGACTTGATATAGATCATGAAGCAATTTTAATGTTGGATTTATTTTCTATTGTGGGCTTAATATGTAAAATTAAATATGTACAGCAGTCCCAATTGGTAAAGTCAATTTCAAATGTGGTCTTGATTGTGAATAATTGACTATTGAGGTATCAACTGATTATAAATATTAAGTGTAGAGACCATTATATAATTTTTATTTTGTTAAAGGACCGAAATAGAAATTATACTAACGCTACAGGTATATAAAGGTAGTGGTCCCCAGAGGAGTTGAATACGATTCAATTTTACGTTCCTTTCGTATTGCTTCCGCTAATCGATTCTTCAATTCTCTGGAAGGCTGCAAACCTAATTCTACACATCAAGATCGACCAACAACGATGTCAGGTACGCAACCTTTTTTTTTTCAAATCTATTTTGTTGATTCTAGTTTTTGCAACGATCTAGGTTTATTTGATGGATCTATTTGAGATTAATTCTTAACAAAGGTGTATCAGAGGGCCTTGTGCACTAATTTGCTAGGATTTATAGTATTGATTTTCGTTATGTTTATTTATTTGTTTACCCTAGCTGTTTACGGATTGAGGGTTTTGTTTAATAAAAAAAAAAAATTTTTTTTCTCACTTTCTTTCGGATTCCCTAGAACGGAAGGTTTTGAAAAACGCCATTTGACGATTAATTGTATCGTTGTGATTTTTTAGTATATATATTATATTATATTTTTTTTTTCTTCTCTGGCGGTTTTGTTTGAAAAAAAAAAAACAAAAAAATTCAGATCGTTTTGGTTGGCGGCGGACCTGGTGATCGTTATTTGTTTTTAGGGTTTAGGGACTGGAAATTACAAGTTAAGGTCCGCTGGAAAATTTTCGGTTTAGCCCTTAAGTTTCTTATTTCGGTTTGGCCCCTAAGTTCTTAACTTCAGATTAGGCCCCTTAATTTTTCTGTAACTCAGATTAGGCCCTAATTTCCTGTTTTCTTTCGTCTAGACCATGGATTATATATTTAATTTTTTAATTAGATCCGAACTTTATTATTCAAATTTTTAGTCCAATTTTCATAACTTAGTCTCTAATTTAGGTGACTTAAGACTAGATTATAATTTTTTCTTTGACTAATAATTTTAGATTATTAAATATTTTAGACAATCAATTCATTTTAATTGCAATTGTTTTTGTTTAATACAATTACATGATTATTTGTCGACTTGGATTAAATTTTGGGAGTGATTAAAGTCCCCTATTTGTGGTTTGATATTTGTTAAAATTTAAATTGATTGATCAATTAAGTCACACAAAGTGACCTCTATTGCTTGAATTGATTTGTTTTAAAATATTAGACATGTGTATTAGAATTCGTTGCGGATATTAATCGCCCAAAGGAAGGTTGCATCTGATTTTTTTTTATTATTGGCTGAGTTTTGAAATACATGTTGGCAATAAGCAATAAGTATGTGATAATTGTTTGATTATTTTCCATGACAATGATATATCGGTCCAAAGGAAGATTTATTATTTGTCAGGACTATGTTATCAATATTTGATTGCTGCGTTGAGATACTAATTACAAGTGAATATTTTACATCCAAAGATGAGAATATTAATGTTGTGTCTGTATCTTATTTCCATTTTTGATCTCTACTTATGTGAATTGTTTCATTTGTGAATTGTGAGCTTATACTTATCTATTCGTTTATTTTCTCTGCTGTCAGCTAACATGTCATTTAATCCTGATTGTGTCCCTAAACTTGAGGGATCAAATTTTGAGTCTTGGAAATCAGACATTATGATTTTTGTGGGCTGTATGGATTTGGATCTTGCATTGAGGATGGACGAACCTGCTCCTCTTACTGCTACGAGCACTGATGTTCAAAGGGTTCAGTATGAGAAGCGGGAGCGTTCTAATCGCTTAGGTCTGATGATCATGCAGAAAGGAGTACCAGAACATGTTCGAGACTCTGTCTCTGTTCGAGACTCTGTCTCAGCTGAAAAGAACAATGCTCAAAACTATCTTGCCGAGCTGGAGAGGGCTTATGTCAAGAATGACAAAGCCGAAGTGAGAACACTTTTAGGAAAATTAACCTCCATGAAGTTTGCTGGCAATGGTGGTGCTCGGGAGCATATTCTTAGCATGTCTCAGATTGCAAAGAGACTGAAGGTGCTGGGTATGGCTTTACCAGATGACCTTTTAGTCCATTTGGTTATGAATTCTCTTCCTTCTCAGTATGGACAAATTAGGACTTCCTATAATTGTCAGAATGGACTCTTAACGAGCTCATGTGAGTTCTACAAGATTAATTGCGCCAAGAATTTCAGAGTTGTTTTCAAGAGTACTTGAAGGTAAGTTTCTGATTCTTGTTCTAAATTCCTTGTTTTTGTCTCTTCAAGAGTACTTGGGGGTTAAAGGGATTGACGCGTACTTCCGTGATTGCATGCTTTCCGCTAGATTTCCTTGTTGATTTGCAAGAGTACTTGTTAATTAGCTAGGGTCGCATTACGGATCACTTGAGAAAGGACTGTCCTAAATTTGCTATTTGGCTTGCAAAGAGGGGCAAGTACCTTGTTTTAGTCTGTTATGAAGTTAATACCTAAAAACACTTATTGGATGGATTTTGGTGCTACCGCTCATATAAGTGTTTCATTGCAGGGCTGCCTCAACTATAGAAAGCCAACTGACGGTGAAAGATACGTCTATGTGGGAAATGGCGATCCGGTTGAAGTAGAGGAAGTACTGGCTATTTTTTGGATCTTATAGATACTTTTGTTATTCCCTCTTTTAGAAGGAATTTGATTTCTGTTTCCTGTTTGGACAAATCTGGTTTTCATTGTTCTTTTGGAGACAGTGTATTCACTTTATCTATGAATTCAAAAGTTTTGAGTACTGGTTGCTTGAATGAATGTGATAATCTATATATGTTAGACATTGATACTAGTTATCATGAATCCCTACATGTTACTACAAGAGGTACCAAAAGAAAGCCTGCATGTTTACTACAGACGGTACAAAGAAAGTTGAATTTGATACTCACGTAACTTTGGCATAGACGTTGGGTCATGTATCCAAATTCAGAATGAGCGTCGTGTTTCTGATGGTATCTTAGATACACTTGATTACACAGGTATTGGACTTCTTGTATTGAGTGTATTAAAGGAAAACAGACTAAACAAAGAGATAGGTGTCCATTCGGTCATCCAATGTTTTTAGAATGATTCATTACAGATATTTTCGGTCCATTCCATATTGCAGCTAGGAAGCAGCTAGAAATGGCCAAAGATATTTTATATCATTCATTGATGACTATTCTCTTTATGGTTACTTATATCTCATTCATGAAAAATCTGAGTCTTTGGACGTGTTTAAATCTTATAAAGCTGAAGTTGAAAATCAACTGGGAGAGAAGATTAAATCTGTTCGATCTGACCGTGGTGGTGAATATTATGGTAAATATGACGGTTCAGGCGAACAACGTCCAGGACCTTTTCGCTTTTCCTACAGGAATGTGGAATTGTCCCTCAATATACAATGCCTGGTACTCCCAGCATGAATGGTGTATCTGAGAGACGTAATAGGACTCTTATGGAGTATGGTAAGGAGTCTATGAATTAGTCATTCTACTTTACCAGTCTCTGTGGGTGAAGCGTTAAAGAACAGCAAGCTTATCTTCTTCATAGGATTCATCTAAAGCAGTCTGCTAAAAACACCTTATGAACTTTGGGACTGGCGTAAGCCTAGTCTAAAGCATCTTCTGTTTGGGGTTGTCCAGCTGAAGCAGGCCTTACAGCCGAATGAAACCCAAAACTGACTCCAAAAACTATCAGCAGCTACTTTGTTGGATATTCTGAGCGGCTAGGGGTTACAAGTTTTATTTTATAATCCTACTTCCAGAACTTTTTTTTGAAACGAGAATTGCAACATTTTTTGAGGATGTTGATTTTGGAGGGAGAAATAAAGAAAGAAACATTGTCTAAAGAAAGAAACATTGTCTTTGAAGAGGAATCAAGTAAGGATGATTCGATTCTCATTCCTTTTGTTGTTTCTGATAGCGTACAGACTCCAGTTGCTTCTGTTCAAGATCCAATTCAAGACAATGCTATTCTTCCTCAAGAACAAATTCAACAACCTCAAGAATTAGAGCCTGTTCAAATGCCTCTGAGGAGATCTACTAGGGAAAGAAGAAGTGCTATTCCAGATGATTATATAGTGTTTCTTCAGGAACATGAGGATACTGTAGAACATGATAGATGATGATCCAGTTAGTTTCTATCATGCCATGCAGAGTTCTAACTCTCATAAGTGGATTGAGGCAATGAACGAAGAGTATAAGTCTAAAACAATCAAGTTTTGGATCTTTGGGATCTTGTTCAATTACCTGAAGGAAAGAAACCCATTGGTTGCAAATGGATATTTAAAACCAAAAGGGATTCTCAAGGTAATGTGGAAAGATATAACGCACGTCTTGTAGCAAAAGGCTTTACTCAAAAGGAAGGGACTGACTATAAAGAAACCTTCTCTCCAGTTTCTTCGAAGGATTCTTTTAGGACAATCATGGACTTAGTTGCAAATCTTGATCTTGAGCTTCATCAAATAGATGTTAAGACTACGTTTCTCAATGGCAACATTGATGAAACAATATATATGGTGCAACCAGAAAATTTTGTAATTGGAGATCCAAAACATCTGGTATGCAAATTAAAGAAATCCATTTATGGACTCAAGCGAGCTTCTCGTCAATGGTACTTTAAGTTCAACTAAGTAATTGTCTCGTTTGGCTTTGAGGCAAATGTTGAAAATTTGTGTACCATAGTTCAGTGGGAGTAGTTATCTTTTTGCGTCTATATGTGGATTGGACTACTTCTTGCTACTAATTGTAAAAGTCTTGCTGCCATGAAAACCAAAGTTTTTCTTTCAAAGCATTTTGAGATGAAAGATTTAGGTGAAAGCTTCTTTTGTTTTAGGGATTCAGATACATCGAGACCGTTCTGGAGGTATTCTTGGATTTAATCACAAAAGAGCTATATTGATTAAAGTGCTCAGAAGATTTAGTATGCAGAATTCTAGGACCATTGGATTACCCAGACCATTGGATACCCCTATTGCAAAAGGTGATAAATTTAGTAATCAACAATGTCCAAAGAGTGAACTTGAAATTTAGGAAATGCAAAAGGTTCCTTATACGTCAGCTATAGGAAGTCTTATGTATGTTAAAGTTTGTACTCGTCCAGACATTTCTTTTATAGTTGGCATGTTAGGTAGATATCTCAGCAATCTAGGAATGGATCATTGGAAAGCAGCCAAAAGAGCCATGAGATATCTTCAGAGGACTAAGGGACATATGCTCACATATATATAGGAGATCAGATCAGCTTGAGATCATTGGGTATACTGATTCTGATTTCGTTGGATGCCAAGACAGTAGAAAATCCACATCTGGCTACGTTTTCTATTGGCTGGCGGTGCTATTTCTTGGAAGAGTGTGAAACAAACTCTAGTAGCAAGTAGCAACCTCCACCATGGAAGCTGAATTTGTAGCATCTTATGAGGCATCCAATCAAGCTATTTGGTTGAGAAACCTTGTCACTGGGCTGCGTGTAGTAGGTGGAATAGAAAGACCACTGAAGTTGTATTGTGACAGCAGGTCAGTCGTTTTATTCTCCAACAACAACAGGAGCTCTTCTCGATCAAAACACATTGACATTAAGTTCTTGGCTACGAAGGAGAGGGTACAGAGTGGACAGATATCCTTAGAGCATATTGGAACAAACTCTATGATTGCGGATCCGCTTACAAAGGCAGTGATACCGAAAGTTTTAAAGTTTTCCATGAGCACACGCTATATGGGTATCGTTTTGTTCTTGAGAACTGTCTTAGTTTTAGTGGGAGTTTGCTCTTTATGTTTTTTGCATTATGTTTTTTTGAATGCTCTATTTTTGTTTTTGGATATGTTTTATTATTGAAATTTTGTTGAGTATCATTTTGGTTGATGTTTTAACTCGTTTACATTTGTTTTTGCTTGACTCTCACTTTTGGGTTGGTGACCAGTTGGAACAGACATGATGATCAATTGCATGTAGTTTTCATGCTACACTTCTATAAATGAATTATGGTCATTTAGGGATATTGGTAATAGTAGTTGATATGAGTCATGAGATCTATGGCGAATGTTTCTTCAGTTCTTTATCAATATAATTAATGGACGAGATTGTTTTTGGATACCTTGTATGACTGCGTTTGTTGAGCTCATTTTGGTGTATGTATTTTATTTAACATAATGTCGCCCAAGTGGGAGATTGTTGGATTTAATTTTCTATTGTGGGCTTAATATGTAAAATTAAATATGTACAACAGTCCAATTGTAAAGTCAATTTCAAATGTGGTCTTGATTGTGAATAATTGACTATTGAGGTGTCAACTAATTATAGATATTAAGTGGAGAGACCATTATATAATTTCTATTTCGTTAAAGGACTGAAATAGGAATTGTACTAACCCTACAGGTATATAAAGGTCCTGGTCCCCAGAAGAGTTGAATACGATTCAGTTTTACGTTCCTTTCGTACTGCTTCCGCTAAATCGATTCTTCAATTCTCTGGAAGGCTGCAAACCTAAATTTATACATCAAGATCGAAACGACGATGATCAGGTTACGCACCTTTTTCTTATTCAATCTATTGTTGTTGAACTCTAGTGATTTGCACGATATTAGTTATTGTGGGAATTTTTTGAGATTAATTCTTAACAATTAATTTGGCTGATATCTAAATGCTATTGAAGGATTTATACAGTTATTGACTAATATATACTAAAGTGGTTGTTGTGTTTATGATGATTAGTTTGGGAATATTCCGAAAGTTTGAAAGTTTAATCTGGGGTGTGGTTATATTCATATTTAGCATGATATCAGCATGACAGGATATAAGTTCAACCAGATTGTAGCGTTTCGGCTCGGTTCATTCGGGTTAACGGGTGGACCGGGAAGGGATGTTATAAGTATTCAAATCATAAATGTAAAGATCACGAGGCCTTTAACATATCATTCAGGCTAGGGATCATCAAGGGAAAGGGGAGTAAGCATTCGGTTAACAAAATTAAATTAGCTTGGATTCGGTTGATCTGAATATTTTTTATGATGACAGAATTTGAAATCAAATGACATAATAATTGATTTAAATTAAATTAAATCAATTTGGTTCGGTTTAAATCGGTTATTCAAAATTAAATTAATTATTTTATACTTAAAAATAAATTTACTTAGTTAAATATTATAATCAAACTGAAATAAAAAATCAAATAATTTTATTATTCGTACTCATCCAAAATTTGTTTAAAATACCCTTATACTAGTAGGGTACTTGCGAATTTTAACTATTCAAATCTGAACTTACTTAAAATATAATTTTTATTAATAGTGGATAGGATACTCTTAGGTGTCTAATAACGGGTAGCGAATATCCAAAGACCTATATCCGTACTATAATCGTATCCATTACGGGTCGTAATTTCACTATCCGTAACCGTTTTAAACTTACTTATAACCATTTATATTCTATTTAAACTGATCGGAGCGAGGTGGGTAGCCTTAAGTATTCGCATCACTTCCAGCCCCACCTCTTGCTAAATTAGAGGACACTTTTTGTAACACCCCTTCCCGGTCCACCCGTAAACCCCCGTAAACCCGAATGAACCGAACCGAGACGCTACAAACTGGTTGACTGTATGGCCTGACATGCTGAAATCATAATGTATATTGCATATAATATCATGCTAAAGTTGTTTTTCATAACTAATGTGCTTAATATTTACAAGACATGGTACTAGTTTACAAAATGAAATGGGCCCAACTGTGTGCCCTATACATGCCATGAAAAGGAGAGACAAAAGGTACACATCCAAATGGGTAGCTATGGCTAATTAAACATATAAGCACATATAGCATGATCCCTTCATTATACCTTGATTATCTTTCGTACTATTTGTAATACTGTATGATTCATGAAATGTTATGTCAAGATATCTGTATGGCTCCATAAGGTTATAGTGAAACCGAGGTGATAAGAAAAACTGTATATAGAAAGAATCCATGTAACACATATGGCAACTATAAGCACAACACATCATGATAACTTTCATGATACCTTGATTATCTTTTGTACTGGTTTGTAATAATGTATTGATTCATGGGAATGTTATGTCAAGATATCTGTATGGCTCATAAGGTATTTAAGTGAAACCGAAGTGATAAGAAAATGTATGTTGAACTGGATGAATCTGTATGCTTGGCTGCATGGCCCATAATATAATCATATCCCATCAACGGCTCTGTAGCCGGAGTATCAAACTGTATGAGGTGCAGATTGCTAAATCCTATGGTCGGACATAGGCTTATCTACATGGTTTCTACCTAACTCAATGGAGGCATAATGTTTTGGTATGTCAATCAATATAACACAATCATAGTTAATCAGTTCCTTACTTCAAATATTTCATAATGTATATAATTTGGATTTGCAACAATTCATTTGCAATGCTTGAATGTTGTTTCTAATACATGATTTTAATGTTGTTTTTTTGGTATTAAGATGAATTGGAGGCATATAAAGTGAAGAGCAAAGGAATACAATTGCAATTGAACAGAAGTCCAAAAGTGCCATGAAAACAACAAATCCGCAGAGCAGGGCCTTGCACAAGGTTCGTGAGCAGCGTAAAGCACAGAATGAGAGACAGTATAGTTATCGGCGCACAAGTCGCGAGCGCGTTACTTTGAAGTCCGAGCGCGAGAAGTGCCAATGAAAGACAGTGAGTTCCCAGGGCCAAAATTCACAAGCGCGCCGATGAAGGTCGCGAGCGAAATGATTGGAGGCATATAAGTTGAGCAAAGGAATACAATTGCATTGAAAATGAAGTCAAAAGAGCATAAAAACATAAGTCGTGAGCGCGCAAATGAAATTCGCGAGCACGCAAAGCACCAAAAGAGAGTCAGTGAGTTTACAGGCCAAGTCGCGAGCGCGCAAATGAAAGTCGCGAGTGCGTGACGTGTTTTCCAGCCTGCGCAGTCTGTACTATGTTGGCCATATCTCTCAATATATAACTCCGATTTGGGTGATTCAAAAACTCATGTAAAGCTAACACATAGAGGAACAAATAACTCTTCTATGACACTTATGACACCTTCCTAAATTCCCATCATTCAATAAATGGGGGTCAAAATCAACGAATGAATTTACTGGTAAAATTCCCAGCAAAACCTGTTTCAACATAAACTCAATATTTCCATTCATTTATCATACCTCCTGTTCTCCCTGTTTCTCAACCATTACCCAGTCCTCCACATACATGAAGCAATATATTGTCTCACTAGCAAACACACACCATTCTCATGCAAAGACATGGAAATAACAAGAGATTATCAACACCTTTACTACCCAAAGCCTTGAGCTCCTCTTTACTTCTTTTTTCTACAAATGTTTGAACTCCCTTCACCCTATAAATAAGAAATTCTTATAATTCTAAAATAATAGCACCATATGATTCAATTATGAACTTCAAAGAAAGTTTTAGCCTTACTCTTGGATAGAAAGAAAAATTGAACCGTTAAGGCTAACATACATTAAAATTGAAAGGAAGGTGGAAGAGGAAAGGAAGAAAATGAAGAAGAAATGAAGATAAAGATGAAAATGGGAAAAGTGATGGGTATGCAGGGTAAGGTCCTCTAAATATCCATGACTTTGTGTGTAAAAGTTTAAATGGTACCCGTCAATTGTAAACATGCTCACTTAATACCCAAGCTGAATCTTTTAATGGCAATCAAATCCTCACCCATATGCTTTGATCTTTTTCTCTCACTCAAGTATCCACTATAACCTACCCCAACCGGGTTTGGTTCAACTCGACTCAACTCGACTACTCAACTCTATGCTAAGACTCGACTCGGTAGGATGTCACACTTTTACAATTTATTGGAACGCAGCAACGTTCAATAAAATAAAATAAAATAGAAAATAGACTGAAATAGATGAACTTGATTAAACTTGTTATACGATTGATTTGGTTTTTTTTTTTTAAATATAAGCCTAAATAGTTAAAACAAATTTTTAAATATAAGCCTAAATAGTTAAAACAAATCAAACTAAATCGATTAGAATTAGTTTAGTTTTAAAGTACTTGATTTAATTTCAGTTTGATTTTTATTAAGCCCCCAAAAAAATACTTACAACTAAACTAAGTTAAATAAATAAACTTGATTCGGTTGGTGTGAAAAAATGTCATTTGATTTTCAATTTTGAACCTAAATCCATTGGTTAAATATCTCTAATTTTGATTTACAACATGAGACAAGTGAAATTGTGGAATTTATATTTATAATTGAATGATGAAAAATATTTACCTGTTCTTCGTATATAATTAATTGTTTAAAAAATGTCACTTTTTATTAATGTTACAGTAACTCTTTCTTACTCTTCTACAAGATTTTAGACACAATCTTGTAGAGCAGGTTGCATAATGAAATAGGTCTAAAATCAGTAACAAATTATGGTCTATTTTTCTTGGGGATCAAAACAATTAGGGTATCATTTAGAGAGTCTGAGAAAATACCTTGTTGTAGCCAATGGTTACAAGCAGTTACCAAATCCCCACCAAGTAAAGGCCAAAATTTCTGATAGAAGGCAGGGTTCAAACCATTCGGGCCGGGCGCTTTATCAGGACCCATTTGAAAAACTGCTTCATGTGCTTCTTCGAGCGAGATGGGAGCTGTCAACATGCAATTATCTTCATCTCTTATTGTACTGCGTACCAACCTCAAAATGGGCTCAAAATTTGAGGCATTATGAGTAAAGAGATGAGTGAAATAGTCAACAAACAGCTGCTGCTTCTCACCCTCCTGGTCAACCCACTGCCCCGCAACGTTTTGTATTTTATCAATAGAATTCCTGCGTGTTCTTGCTTTGATTTTAGCATGGAAATATTTGATGTTTCTATCACCATGCTGTAGCCAAAATTGTTTACCAACCTGTCTTCTTCAAGCATCCTCTTGCGCCAGAATATTGCCCCACTCTCTAATTAAAGCTGAGTTATCGGCGTAAGGATCAACCTCTCTAGCAAAATCAATAGCACGGTTCAAGTTGTTCTTTTTCTTCCAAAATCTCGAATTCCTATCCATACCCCCACCTTTGTAGTGCTTCTATACAAGCTTTTTTACGGAGCATTAAATCAGACCCCATGGAGGAGGACCAATTGTCTCGAACTACTCCAACCAAATCTTCGTCATGAAGCCATGCATTATCAAAACGGAACTTCCTCTCCTTCCGATGAGGTACCTCACCCTCCACCGTCGAAACTAACAATGGATCGTGGTCCAATGTTGGTGAAACCAACGTAGTCGTATAAGCTTCCTGGAATAAACAGGACCGGTGATTATTGGCCATAGCACGGTCAAGTTTCTCACGGGTGATAATTCGGCCAAATCTTTTCAAGAACCAAGTAAATTGATATCCTTTTGTAGGAATATCACATAAGTCACTCTCCACTGCCGCCTCCTTAAAACCATTCAACAAGTATCTAGGATATTGGTTTCCACCAATCTTCTTCGAATCAGCCAATAAATTATTAAAATCCCCAACACATAACCAAGGACCATTATGTCTATGAGATAAATTTTTAATCAAGTCCCAGGAGTCCTGCCTTCTACATCTTTCCGGAAACCCATAAAAACCAATTAGGCGCCATGAAACACTAAAACAAAGAACCAAAGCATCAATAAAATTATTTGAGTAACGAGAAATGGAAACATCAACTTCATTCTTCCAAAGCAAACCAAGACCACCACTTCTCCCATTACAATCCACAGAAAAGCAAGAATCAAAACGCAATAAAGAGCAAAGTTGAATAAACTTCATTTTATGAACTAAAGTTTCACAAAGGAACAAAATAACAGGGCGGTAAATTGCAATACAAGTTTCATCCAAGGAAAAAAATAACAGGGGTCGGTAAATTGAAACAAAGCTATATAGAGCTGTACTGTCCGAGGTTGCCAGTCCCGACAGTTCCACGAAAGGATCTTCATTGCCGCTCCGCCATCTGCATTCAACGGATAGATCGATGTATGTTCCCGACTGATTGATGGTCGAAGTGTTCCAGATTGCAGAATCAAATCACTTTTATGAGAAACGACAGTGGTGTTAGGAGTTGTAGGAATAACTCGTTGTCTTTTTTTAGTCTCATCACTGATACATGAAGCCACATCTTCAATTCCGCCCACTTCAAAAAAGAATTTGTTTTCTCCACTGTGGATCTGTTGCCAAACAAGAAGATGTTTATTAAAGAACCAAGGATCACTGGTGACAGCCCTGTCCATATCAACCATATTGTAGAAACTGAAGAGAAAACGTTTGGCTTCAACTTCCTGGATGTCCATTCCGCCTACTGGATGCCAGAGATATGCTAGTGTGTGTTTCATAGCCTCAAAGTTGATTCTGCTATAAGTGAGAAATATGCCAACCAAACAGAAACTATATGGGTCAACTAGAGGGTTATGAGTTGGATTAGGAAGGGAAAGCTCAGTCTCCTCCTCATCTATAGAAAGGTGGGCGAAATTATCTTCCATGACTGAAATGGAAAAATTTCAGGCAAGAGGAAAGAGGTTGATGGTTTCGTTAGTGTCATGGAAATGGGAAGAAACTGGAAAAATGGGAGATGTTTATGGTTTCATGGCGACAAAATACAAGGCGTGCACATGGTTGCGTTAGTGGAAAACAAAAGTTGCATTGTTTAAGGCATCCAAAGCTTGCACAACAAAGAACAAGGCGTGCACATGGTTTCATTGAGTGGAAGACAAAAATTACATTGTTTCAAGGTATCCAAAGCTTGCACATGGCAGAGAGAACGTGCACATGGCAGAGGAAAACACCTAACCAATATTGATGAATCTTGGTGAGAGATTTAAGAACAAAACAAATTAGGCAGTCTAACTAATGCCAAAACAACGCGCATTTAGAGTAAATAAATTTCTCATTTGGGTCCTTGTCAAATGGCAATGCCAATGCCAATGCCTGTGCAACTTGTTATAATAGCTCCTATATTAGGAATAGGAATACGAAGGACGACTGAGTATCCTAGAAATTACAGCTGGGTATACTAATAAAATTTAAATTATTCGTATTCATATCAATTTAAAAATTTATTATCTGTATCCATTTAAAATTCATTTAAATATTCATTTAAATATATGTATCTAAACTTGTTTAAATCTTTACTATCCGTATCCATCCAAAATCTGTTTAAAATACCCTTATACTGGTATGGTACTTGTGAATTTTAACTATTCAAATCTTAACTTATTTAAAATATAATTCTTATTAATAGTGGATAGGACACTCATAGGTACCCAATAGCGGGTAGCGAGTATTCAAAGACCTATATCCGTACTATAATCGTATTTATTACGGTAGTAATTTCACTATCCGTAACCGTCTCAAATTTATTTATAACTACTCATATTCTATTTAAACAGATCAAAGTGAGGTGGGTACCCTTAAGCACTCGCATCACTTCCAGCCTCACATCTTGCTAAATTAGAGAAAACTTTTACCATTTATTGGAACTCAGCAACATTCAAAAAAATAAAATAAAATAGAAAATAGACTGAAATAGATGAACTTGATTAGACCTGTTATATGATTGATTTAGTTTTTTTTTTTCTTTTAAATATAAGCCTAAATAGTTAAAACAAATCAAACTAAATCTTTTAAATATAAGCCTAAATAGTTAAAACAAATCAAACTAAATCGATTAGAATTAGTTTAGTTTTAAAGTACTTGATTTAATTTCAGTTTAATTTTTATTAAGCCCCCAAAAAAATACTTACAACTAAACTAAGTTAAATAAATAAACTTGATTCGGTTGGTGTGAAAAAATATCATTTGATTTTCAATTTTGAACCTAAATCCATTGGTTAAATATCTCTAATTTTGATTTACAACATGAGACAAGTGAAATTGTGGAATTTATATTTATAATTGAATGATGAAAAATATTTACCTGTTCTTCGTATATAATTAATTGTTTAAAAAATGTCACTTTTTATTAATGTTACAGTAACTCTTTCTTACTCTTCTACCTTATTTATGCTAAATTTAATTAATTTTGATGTATACAAATTGATATGCCAAGTCTTCGATGGTACTTCGCATATCCTAAGTATTACCAAATTTAGACTAAACGAACGTATTTGCCCCGCGCTGCGCCGGATGTTTTTTTAAATGTGTAATAGAATAAAAAAAAAAAGTAAAAAGATTATATTTGATATTTTTATAAAAGAGTGATGGAGTGGATAGTATAATTTACAGAAATTATTTTGAATAAATAGATTTTTTTTTCAAAAGTTATAAATAATTGGATAGTTAATTATTTTAGAGGTTATTTGAGTTGTAGGGTTTAAAGTAAGAAGATATTTTAGAAAATTATTAGGTATAAAAAGTATATTTTAAACAATTTAATTAATTATAAAAAATAGATGATGATTAAATTGTATTATAAACACTTTTAAAATAATTTATTTAATTTCTAAAATTTGTTGTTACTCAGCGAAGCAAATATTGAAAAAAAAAAAAAAGACATAAGTCACAGTCCAAATAATTGGATAAAATAATTGAAATTAATAATGTTTGCTATTATTTGATGACGTGTTAGATGATTGAGGCTACTATAATCTTTTTGGTAATTGAAAAAGGGCAAAAAAGAAAAAAAGAAATCAAATCACTATTGCTAATTAAAAAGCAATTCGAAGGCCGAACTCTACGCCTTTTTAGTAATATATTTATATTATATATAAAAGTGAAAATGAGAAAAATAATGTGATTATATATAATAACTTTAGTGAAATTTTATAAATTTCAAAATAATTTTTTAGATAATTAATAATAATTTGAATTTATTAAATAGCATGGGTTTTTAATAATTAATAAATTATGATATTAAATTATTAAATTATGATATTAAATTATTAATCAATTGACCTTTTTAAATAATTATTTATTAATTAATTTAAAAGTTTACATTCGATTATTTCTCAATTTCACAATGAATTAATTACTCAATCAATCAATAATTATATTTATCTTTAAAGGTATCAACAATTATATTTATTTTAATGGTATTGAGAAGTATTTGTTTAAACTTTATTTTCTATAATACATGTAATTATTTATTTTATTACAATACCGGAATATGTTCTTTAACTTTTTCTTTAACATTTGTGTAAACTAAGTTATTATATAAAAAAATGTAAATATTTCAAACATATAAGGAAAAAACATATAAAAAACTTTAAAAAATTTTTAATACCAAAATAAATTTATTTTCTCAAAGATATAATGTGGTTGGGAACGCATGATATTTTCTTTTAAAAGAAAAGCAGTATGAACATATTATTTTCTAACAAATACATATGATAACGAGACATTTGAAATTTTATATTTTATTTTATTAAATTTAATTTTTAAATATTTGATTCTATTGTTATTATAATTTAAAATGTTTTATTTAGGAGAGATATGAAAAGGAAAAAAAGTATATTTTTTTTATAAAATAGAATATAAATAATTAATCCTTTTAAAGTTTTTAAATTGTTATATAAAATTGTTGTTTTATTAATTAATCGTTATATTTACATTAATTTTATATGAAATTCTATTTTAATATTATAAAATCTAAATAATATATAATTATAATTAATATTTAATATTAAAAAATAAAAATTAACATAAAAAATTAAATAAGTACGAATAACGAGTATAGTCAGGTGATAAAAAGATTTGTAATAATAAAATCACCTAAGTTGTTTGTTATCATTGTTATTAAAAATATTTTGAATTAATGTATGAGTCTATTGAAACTATTAAATTGTTATAGTCCAAAAGTTCCAATGTTTGAGACTTCATTTATATATTTAAAAATTATTTTGTAGGATTCAAAAATCAAATTATGGGTAGAAAGAATATTAGAAACAAAGTACTCCCTTCCCCGCCCCACCTCAATCAACCTTTTTCTTTTTATTTTTTTGAGAAATTTACCTTGTTTTCATGCATAAAAAGCAAAAGATAAAAAAGTACAGAGCAAAAAGTCCCAACTGCCAACCTAATTCCTATTTAGTTGCGGGTAAAAATTAGTTTTTGATTTTTGAATGCTAGATTATTGAATGTCATACGGAATAATTGAAATAATTAAAAATATACATCATATTAGATTCCAGAACAGAGATTCACAGCTAAGACAATTTTCCGGCCAGATAATCAGTCACCGAAGGAGGTGGCCTCCGGTTGATATATCAAGCCACCAAGCTGTGGCCATAGTATATCTTTCCAAATTTCATGGCCTGGATTTACATTTGCTTCCTTCCCTGTCACTTCTACAACAACAAGTTGTTCTGTTAATGGAAAAATATCAATAGCCATCACGAAACAACCATTCAATCCTTCCAATTTCACTCCCCACTTTTTCTTTTTCGTTACTCTTACGTTTTCGCCCTTGAAAACTTCTTCTACTCTCTCTATTATCTTTGCAGGCGATTTGGATGAAACGAACCGTTCACTGCAGGCCGAGATATCGTTGTCATTGAACAAACAAGATAAATCAAAGCCGGACGAAAATGAAATTATGTCGAAAGCGTTCAAACGCTTGTGATTGTCTTGCACCTTGGAATCAAAATCCTCCAAATGAAACTTTGCCTCTTTGTAATCCTTAATAAACCATGGGTCCCGAAGAATCTCATCGACGGTAATTCTAGTCTCGGGATTTGGGTCGAGTAGCCGAGACAAAAATCGTCGTAAATCGGGAGATATCCATCTCGGAAATTTGAACTGACCTCTATAAATCTTCCGATACAAGACCATGAGATTCGTATCATTGAACGGTAAATAACCGGCGATGAGCACATATAAGATGACACCGCATGACCAAACATCCACCTTAGCACCGTCGTAACCTTTCTTACCGAGGATCTCCGGTGCCACGTAAGCTGGAGTACCACATAAAGTGTGAAGCAATCCGTCCGGCGGGATCTGATCCCTTAGAGCGCTGAGACCGAAATCTGAAATTTTCAAATCCCAGTTCTCGTCGAGGAGAAGATTCTCCGGTTTCAAATCACGATGAAACACACCTCTGTCATGACAATATCCGACGGCTGTAATAAGTTGCTGAAAATACCGACGGCTAAGATCTTCACTGAACCGTCCTTTAGCAACCTTAGCGAAAAGCTCACCGCCTTTAGCAAACTCCATAACAAAAAAGATCTTACTTTTGGTGGCCAAAACCTCTAAAAGCTTCACCACGTGAGGGTGACGCAACCGGCGCATGATAGAGATCTCTCTTTTAACATGCGCCATAAATCCACCTTTCAAAACCTTCTGTTTGCTGACTGCTTTAATGGCGACGCTCTGGCCTGTACGGACATTTCTGGCATGATAAACTTTAGCGAAGGCTCCAACACCTAGAAGCTTTCCTAACTCATATTTGTCAAACAAATTAATCTCCGGCGAAGGGTTAATTGAATCGTCCGCCATTCTAGAGTTATCATGAGAGCAAAGTTAATTTAATTGAATAGGAATGGAACGTGCAGATTTTGAATTTGGACAAGTTCTGCAAATGCTAATTTCTAGTAAGGAAGCAGTATCAGAGAGGAACTTTATGAGTTGGAAGAAATATGAATATGAAGATGGAGGATGTGTTGTCTATTTAAAGGGTTTTTTTTATTTTTTCCGCCGAGGTTAAATACAAATAATAATACGGTGTACTATACAGTAAAAATAATAATTTTCCATTTATTAATTAAATAAAGGAGGCGAATCTAATAACTTTTAGATTCCGCCTTTTTAGAAAAGATTAAAACATGTCAGGCCACAACTGATCTAATAAAATTTTACAGTGTAACTGAAGAGGGACTGACGTGAGATAGCAGCAGCAGGTACCACCCACGTGTTTCCTTGGCGGGAATGATACAGACGTTGAAGGAAGGGTTTTAGGTTTCATGACTTCAAGGAACAATAGAACCGATGGCTCGAACCTTTTACTTGTTAATTGAACTTGTGGTTTCAGAAATTGAGTTTTATTAATTGATCAGCATATGAACCTAACTATGGCGATGTTTTAGGTAAGTAGTTGGTGAGGCTGTAAATGTTGCCAAGTTGGATTTTTCTTTATAAGGTATTCTCAACGGGTTGTTCATTGTACATACTATTACTTTTCAAAAAATTTTAGTTAAATACATTTGTATTTTGATGTTTATAGTATTTTAATTGATTGTAATTATAGCTTTGGTGGGCTTTTTGTCATCAGCTAATTTTTAAGCATACAAAAACAGCAACTACAGCCAAACTAGTTGAGGTTGGCATAAAAATAAACATAGAAAGTAAATTTATTTACTTGGTTTTAATTAAATGTAATTTTCTTCTTTTTTTTTTTTTTAGAGAAAATGTAATTTTTCATCTCTAGTTTAGTTAATATGAACCAAAACATCAATTCCTTCAATTGCCTGGGAAGAAACAAGCATGAAGCATTCCTTTCATCAAGCGTAGTTGTCTTTAACAGTAAAAGTGCATTCTCCCCGCTCTACCGGTAGCACTTAATTTGAAGTTTGAATTATTGATGTTCTCTCACTGTTTAATCATATCCACAGCCAAATTTCCAATCTAGAAATTGTTTTTGGAAAAATTACTATTTCAACCTTGGGATTTGATAAAATTATTATAGTTTCCTTGAAATTTCATATGACTGTTTCTATCTATGTGTCCATTTTTAAGTAATTTTTCAGCCACAAATTTGTAAAAATTAAGAAAGAGGTAAGTGAGAAAATTTAAATTGACAATAATTACCCTTACAATACCTTCCACATCATTTAAAATGATAAGAATTGCACTTATTCATTGTTTTTTTTAATCCTGAATAAAAAAAGAAATCCCAAAAATTGAAAATTGAAGAATAAATAACATAAATATTTTGAACCCTTGTGCAAATTGTCACCTTTTGGGGGAGTGGATTTTAAGAATTCCTCATTGGATAAAGGGCAAATAAGAGTGGAAAGCTAGCTATTGCATTGGATCAAGCTTCTTCGACTCTAACAGCCAACAGGTATCCTCAACTAGTGGAGGCTACTGCATTGCGGTCTTGTCTTTTATGGCTTCAACGTAACCTTTCTTCTCCTGGATGTCTTTTATGCGGATGTCAATCTATACTTTTGCTTTAAACTCTAGTGTTATTTATTTTTCTGAATTGAGTTTAATTCAAAGGATTGTGAGTTATTATTGGCATCTTGGTCAAACGTGGCAATTAGATGAATTAGGAGACAAGTGAATAAGGGGCTCACTCACTAGCTAGAGCTTTTCATTTTCATGCTCGTATCCAGTAATAAAACTCCATTCCACAGTGTTTGTTACTTTTTTATGATTATTAATGCAAATTTATGTAAATAACATGTAATAAATAATATATATAAATCGTTTTAGAATGGTTATTCTATTCAAAATATAAGATGCTTTTTTTTTAAATATTTTAAAAAATAATAAATAATATGCTTTCAACTTTCCCTTTATTTATATCAGGGAGAAAGTAAACGAAGGAATGTGTTCGAGAAATGTCCTCAAAGACATTTCTTCAAATACTTAGTTTGATTCACAGGGAAAATAGCGTTATTTGGCAATGTTGAATTTTGGGTTCGATTGAGGAGGGAAGTGACAGTGGCACTGGTTATTTCAGGTGGATTTTGCCGGAAAATTGTTGATGAGGAAAGAGGTAATTCAAGGTACTTTCGTATTTTCATTCCAATTTAAAAGGAAAAAACTATAAAAATGGATGAAAGAACTATTTAGCCAGACGAAGCTAAACTTTAAGAACGTCATACTAATTTATCAATTTGAAGGGACAAAGTCATTAATTTTGTCAAAATTTATTGATGAAATAATAATTTTCCTTTCTTTTTTAATATTAACAATTTTTATTGTAGTGTGCTAATTTCTTGACTTTATATTGTTTATTATGGATAAGCACATCTTTCTTTTCTATTTCTCTCAAATTATAGCTTACTTACGATTTTAATAACTTAGTTAATATATTAAATATCTATTATAAACATATTTAATATTACTTGTTAAAATTAATAACTTTGAAAATTGAAAATATGAGCCTATTAACCAATCTTAGATAATTAATTACTTTCGATTGATGCAAAAGTCTAATAGATTAATGAGTATATCCCATATTAAAATAATGGCATAATAGAAAAATACATGCATATTTACATTTTTAATTAAAATAACTAATTTTTTTTTAATTCTCGGGACATAGAAAATGTGTCTATCAATTGGAGGCGGAAGGAATATGCCATAATATGCTATATTGAGGTTTTTCTCCTGCCATTGTTTTAATTTTTGGCATTATGATGTGATGTCAACATTTGATGATGAATGTTTTGTTACTAATATTAAAATTATCCCTAGAATTATATGATTTTAAGTTTAAAATTTTAATAAAAATCAAATTAAAATTGTGAACTTATGATAATATTTATTAAGTATATTTTATTATTTTTATATTATAATGAAAAATAATTTTATTGAGTTGGTAATTTTATGATTTAGTACGTGTAATAGTGCAAGATAGGAGGTTACAATACATTATTTTTTTCTATAATATTTTATGAAAACAATAGGAACTGATAATCTTTTTTTTTTTTTATTCACAATAAACCGTAAGCCATTGAACTTTATCTATTATTTGAATACTTATCCATCATCTAATTATAGTGCAACAAATGGGAAGTTCAAAGTTTGAATAGTGTGGTTAAATGAGATAAGATTTGAGATAGAGTTTATCTCCGGTAGCCACTACTTCTCCTCCACCATTAAAACCAAAAGCCATAAATGTCCGCCGGAAAAGGCAGAGAATTGAAGGGAGGTGGGCCTAAGCATCAACTCATAAGTCACGACCATTAAAACCAGCCACGGTTTTGTTGCAGCTGGTTTATAGCCACTAATCAAATCCAAAATGCACTTTATTTACGTTATATAGGAGATTAGATTGAGATATATTATGGTTATCTACTTATATCCAATAGCCACTAGTTATCTTCCACCGTGAAACACCAAAAGCCACAAATGTCCGCCAGAGGAAGGCAGAAAGGTAAAGGGAGGTGGGGCTAATAAAGCATCAACTCACAGAACATTAAACACTAGGCGGACAGAATTCGTTGCAGCTCATTTGTTACCACAGCCACAAGTCAAGATTTCTACTCGCAACTTTGTCTCAATCCCATACCTCCTGCGTGTGCTGTCGACAAAGACAGTGCTACAGCAAAAGCACCACCCTATTCAATTTTTGCATAATTATCATATCCACATAGATTTTCATGAAATTAAAACCCTATTTCGAATTTAGGTCAATTATTAGGTCACCCATACATTTATTATTAGACTACATCTTAATATGCAATTGAGATTTATTATTATGAATTTATGATTATTAAATTAACTTTTATTTGAAATAAATGAATTTTAAATTTATTTATAAATCCAAATTTTTATTTTTTGTATAAAAAAATAAAAGTTTACATATCATTTAGTATAAATGAATTCAAAATATGAAATTTATTTATAAAGAAAAATGAATTTTTCATGTTTGGAATAAATTTAAAAATTAAAATTTTATTTGCATTTATTCCTAAAACACTCTTAGCATAGTTTTGTCATAAAGTTTAAGGTTGTTTAAATTTGAGGAATTCATTTGGAAATTCTATCTTTTGTTTAACTGAATTTAGTTGATTCATGTTCAAATCTATAAAATTGAATTCAAAGGATTTAATTCTTTATTTTTATACCAAAAATAAAAATTTAGATTTACAAAAGAATATCGTGGAATTCATTCATTCTAAATAATGAGTTAACTTTTATAAATTTCAATTTTATGAATTTGAATATAATTAAACTAAATTCTTTCAAAAAAAGAAAAAGATAGGATTTCTAAATGAACCCTTAAAGACTTAAACAATTAAAGTTTTATGACCAAACTATCCATCATCATGACCTTTTACAAATTATTATGCCAAGAATATTTTAAAAAATAAAAATAAATAAAACTTTAAATTTAAATCTATTTTAAATATAAAAAGTTTATTTACAAATAAATTCAAACTATATTTTGAATGTATTCATATGAAATGGAGCGGAAGTCATGCATGACGAACTTGGCGGTTACTTTCACATAGTCTTCTATACATTTCATGACATTTGTGATTATGGAACGATGTTTTTGGTTTGCTCATACGAGTGTGGGCCATATATGTTTCGTGACAATGTCTTTTGTTTTCCCATTTGAATTGATGAATCAATCATATTCTCATATTTACCACATGTTTGTTGCCTTTTACGCTGGTATAGTGATTTTAACTGCTCAAGTTTCCATAGTCCGAGAGTACTTATTTTACCATTCTACCTAGATTAACAAGTCAAAAGAGCCATGTATTAATCAAGGTCTTTTCTTGCAATGATTAGCAATAGGAAGAATTTGATCCACTCGATTATTATCATAAATATAAAATTAATATAAACGTCAGTTCACTTGAAAATATTTATATAAAAATAAAAAAATCATTCAAAGGAAACCAACTAATAAAGTGTTGTAATGCTAATGAAAGAGTTGATTCTTCTTACGATTTTTTAAACTTTACAATAGTTCAAACATGATCCAGTAGTTTTATATTTCATTTTGATAAGAAATATAATTATAAAAATAATGGATATTTATAAAATACAGGATCACAAGGATAATTGTTGAATATACAGACTCAAATGTATGTATTAAAATTAATTGCTTAATAGTCTAAACTAACAATAAGTCCATTCGACAAATTTAACTGTTTTGGTAGCTGTAAATTGTTTTATTTTAGTAGCATTTAACTGTCAGCTGTTTGAATAGTTTTTTATAAAATACTAAAAATTAAACATTACATGAATCAACTTTTTATAAAACGCTACTTTAACCTCTAAAAGCTAATTTAAATGTTATGTTACAAAACAATATAAAAAATAGTATTTAATATTTAAAAAAAAATTATTTAAAAAACTCTGAAAGCTAATTTAAATATTATATTACCAAACATTATAAAAATAATATTTAATATTTTAACAAAAATTATTTAAAAAGCTATCCCAGATCACAATGAATATTATGCAAACATGAGCATGCTCAATTAATAAAACACACAGACAGCTCTCCCCGTCTGATTCTGAGGTAGAACCTAGAAGAAATAAATGGCTTGAAGAAAAGAAAAGCAACGTTAATTGGAGAGAGAAATTTTGGAGAGAGTAATTAATTTGTGTGGTCCCTTTGTCTCTTCCTAATAATTGGAGAAAGAGAATAAATGCATCATGAACCAATAAAAAATAAAAAAGAAGAAAAAAAATTATTTGGACTTAATTTCTATTTTCACAAGTTATGTATTTTCTGGAATCAGTTGATTGGGAAAAATATAATGCATTATCCTTCAAACATGAAAAAATATTACTTCATCCGTCCAATAATTTGTGTCATGGCTTGATTGATATATAAATTAAAAAGATTTAGTTAATATAATTAAACTATAATTTTTACTTTTTTTTTCTAATATACCCTTATATTAAAATTATACATCTTAACTCGTTTTTTAAATTAATCAAGCATATAAATAAACAGAGTTGTATTCAAAGATTAAAGATTGATATATTGATTTTATTTATATCAAGATTTAATTAATAATAACAATATAATAGTTTGACTATATTATATTTGTTGGCCAATAAATGTATTAAATAAGGGTAAAAATAGTAAATTTAGAATATCATTCACTCCCAAAAAAGGAAATAAGGTAATAATTTGGAACAGATGAAAAATGAGTAAGACAAAAATTATAAGACGGAGGGAGTAAAAGGATTTAGAAATTTTATAATTAATTTTTAAAAATAGAAAATTTCCTATATTAATTTAATTACTCAATAATTTGAGGACAAATTTATTTTTTTTCCCTAAAATATATTAGAGATCCCAATAATAGAGACCGGTCTATATCACTAATGCCCATCACACAACGGTTGAGTGGGAATCTAACCTTAAAATAAAACCTTGGAAAAAACAGAAAGCCTTCAAGTTAACTGTTAAAGTCTTAAAAGCGCATCCAATATCCAAAAACTTTCTTTCCAATGATTCCGTAGGTTTGCCACTAAGGAATAACTTTGTGGCCTCAAAACCACACGTACAAGCCAACAATGGTGTAGTTACACATTATTTCAAATTATATGACCTAATGCATGAAATTTTTTCTCTAATTCAGAATTTTATTTTTGTGGTATTTTGAAGTACTCATTACGTCTCCAAAATTATAATTTTTAATATAAATAATCAGTTTCAAAGGTTTGATGAATCTCTAAAAATTATTATTATTATTATTATTATTATAAATTACACCCATCAACTGAATTTATAAAGTTGTTATTAAAAATTATAACTTTGAGGACATAATACATCTTCTAAAAACTTTAAGGTATTTAATGCATTAGGTTCAAAATATATAGAACATGTTCATGTTTGTGTATGTAAACAATAACATATGAATAATTTAGATTATCATTTTATATATATAAAAATGATAATTTAAAGATTATTTAAGTTGGACTGATACTTTGCTTTTGAAATATTAGTACTTTCTTTTTTAAGAAAGGGATTTTTTAATTGACAGAGTGCACTTCTCATTAGCCGAATTTCTCATAATCAGCGGCTTCCCTTGTGTATAAGGCGGGTCGGAATAGGTGGGAGTGAGATCACTTCAAATCATATGCCATAATTCGAAAAAAAAAAAATCATTCGACAAATTTTAAAATGACTAAACTCAATTTTAAAATGATTTGTCTGGCAATAAGTTGAATATCCACTTAAAATGTAGTGTCCGGCCACCCCCAATCCCAGATTTTCAACATATGTGATACGTAAGACGTAGTTATTCCATTTATTTATTTTTAATCCATAACTTAAAAAAATAAAAAGCGTCTCGTAGGAGAACGGAATATGTTCGATGAATGTTCCCTTAGAAACACTAAAACAGAAAAGGCCACACCAAGCAGAAAATAGCGAAATCGGTTGACAGAAGCATCAATTATTGAGATGCATTCATCCTTATGAGAATAATATCCCCTACCTACTTGGGGGTCTGAAATTGAATGATGTCACCTTCACCAGTAAATTTCAACTCGCAATTTGGCAGATTTCAATTTGACATATACAATTCCATCCTGCAATGTAAGATCACCATTTTCCAATAACAGATCAATAATATGAAATGGGTAATATTAATTTCTTTCCAGCCGCCGCAGAGCGGTGCTCAGTGTCCGTTTTAGGTAGGTTTGAACGGTTCATTGGATTTTATTTTTGCTTCATACTATTATAATATTGATTCATTTCATTATTTACTCTTGGATTACTGACATAATTAATTATTTTTGAAAAAAATATTACTGGCATAGTTTAATATAGGCAAATCAAATTTCATTAAATTTCCTGGTATTTGTATATTTGATGTGGTGCAATAGGCAAATATAAAAATCAGATAAGTTTTCGCAGAAAAATTATATAAAAATAAACCACCATATATTATTTCTTTTTATTAAATTTTCTCCCATTTCCGTGTAAAACTAATTAAATAAAAATATTAACGGAATTTATATGTAGTTTCCCAATTGCCCTGTTGGTTATTGGACGCGACACGTGCTCTTGTTCTTTTAGGTGCAAGCCCATGGTGCTGGTGACTTGTGCTCCTATAGGGCTTTGTAGTTCATTTAGGGCAAAAAAGATAGGCCTAACTCAAATCGTTGCATAAAACCAGAAGCCATTGTACTAAACCCAACAAGAAAAACACGGACCAAATCATCCTGACCCATGTCAAAATGGCCAGTTCATTGAATTGGTAATGAACCGGCAATTCTACGTCCTGTCCTGAAGACAATGAATCAAGATCAAAGCTGATCCTAAAATTTTGGTCTTGTTCCAGTTCAACCAATGATTTGGAATTGGAATCAGTCCCCCCACGATTTTGATCTAGGATTTATCGATTTAAGACCAGACTGACTATTAGCTTTACCTTGCATTACACTACTTATTTTGATTCATTTTTTAAATTCTTACAAATATTTAATTATCAAGAAATTGATTTATCTAAACTCGAATTATGGATCAACTCATATAACAGACCAATGAAAAATATTTTTTTTTTATTGAAACAAAAGTAAAGATAAAGCAAAAGTAATTTTTTAAAAACTTCCTATTTTCGTGGTTTCAATATTTTTTACATATTAAAATTTTATATATTTTTTTTGAGTATTAACAATTTACTTTTGGTTTTTTTTTTTTATGAATTTTGGTCATATCAAATATGCATTCACAAACAATTGCAAAAGTATTTATTTATCATTTTTTATAATTATCCAATCTCTAATTACCTTCATATATTCATGACCAGCAATTTGAGTGACAATGATTTGGAAAAGGAACAAAATCTAAATGCATTTTCCTTCTGAGGATTAATTTCAGATTTCATTGGATGATTTTGACAAATGCTCCAAAACCTAACCATAAAATGTCTACATAATTAGTGGGTGATTAATAAGTGATCTCTGATGCAACTTTTCAAAAATGTTTTTAACCCTTTTAATGAAAAATTAAATCAGAATTTAATTTTACTTAAATCATATTAATTGGTATTATTAACTTATAAATTTGATCAAATTGATGCTTAGAAATTAAAGAATCTTATCTTAAGTTGGTGAATGGATGGTGAGCAAGCAAGAGGAGAGGAACATATTCTTTTGGTGGTGCTTAGGACAAGCCTTAGTCGTCATTCATGGAAGTTGTTGTGACTAACCACACTCAAAGCAATCTTTGGTTGTATCTGCTCCATCTCTAATTTGCTTCCATCTTTGCTGGCTGTGTCTCATGCCTTTGGATATGAATCACAAATTATGCTCAACAAGTCTTCAACAAATCACCAAACCTATATGCTCGGATGTATTTCACTTTCTAATAATCCTTGTAACATAAATTAATTATCATGCAACTCCTAGCATTATAAAACAAACAGAAAAACATGTTAACTAATCTTTGTTCTGTGGATATTTATTTATTTTTTTTTAAAACTAAATACTCTCTCTACCCACTATAAGTCTTTTTAAAATTGTTCTTTTCTCCATAAATATAAATTGTTTTGAGAATATGTATAAGTAATTAATCAATTTTTTCTAATTTTATACTTATTTATATTAAATGCGTAATATTCCTAATAATTTAGTCAAATTAATGAAAATTTTATTATAATTTAAAAGAATTAAATTACTTCTTTAATCAACGTACAAACGTATTATGTTTATGAATGGAAAAAGTAAACATCTTTCAAGATTTGAAGTGATTAACTAACCAATACAATAGAATTTGTCCCACTAAATATTTCATGGGTTTTTCATGAATTTTAGAAGCCTGACAACACAAGCGGAAAGGATGTATTATGCTAACTCTAACTGTTATTATCTGTTTAATTAATAAATAATTTCCCTTCATCATTAACTAAGCATATAAACAAACCGACCAATTGGATAAAATGAAAATTAATAATAATTAAAAATTTGTGGATTGATATAATAATTTTGTGTATTGATACGAAATACTTGAGCCGCAATTAACCGCAAGTGTCGTGGCGTCTAAAGGAAGAAAACTCCATACCGTTTGCACATTCCCACCGATTTCTCCAACTTGCCAAATCTCCATTTTAGGAAATGACATTGACACATAAATGTTAGCTTCAAACCCTCAACCACACATGTTTAAACTTAATTACCCTTTGGGGATCGTTAAATTCATGAACAATCACACGTAAATATATAGCAACCATACTGATAAAAGTAAAATAAGAACAATGGATAAATTGAAATTGATAAAAAAACCATGATTCATTCCACGTGTATGTACAAAGGAGTTTTTATCGTCTGAATCCGAATGAGAGAACCAAGCGGATATCTCGGCTCATCAATCATTCTTTTGATCAAGCATTTAAAAAAACTAATTATAATCATCGTGTTCTCAACTAAAATTCTTCAAAACAAGGGGAAAAAAGTCTACAATAATTAAGTTTTAACTGATATTAAAACCGTTTTTCAAAATTATAAAAATTTTATTAATTCAAACACCCAAATAGAGAAGATAAGTTAAAACTCAGTTTTTAATTTTCGTTGAAGACTTGGGCAAACTCTAAGACCAATAATTGAAGCCAAACGATCTCCACATGTTTTAAAAGATTAAGCTTTGCTAAAAGCGAAAAGGAAAAACAAAGAAAAGTATCTTTTTTAATAACCTATAGCAGCTGGATATGCATTGGACATTATAAGTAAATGGGCAACAGCGCACGATAATGCATGAATATTATATTCACATATGGATAATATGACGGCTATCCAGAACAAGTCCACAACAACCGCTTACCATAGCAACAGTATTATCATCCCCTTTCTTCCAATATTATTATAACTGTTAGTTCATGCGTTGAATAATAAATATAAATTTAAAAAAAAAAAAAAACAAACATTTACTTACAAAAACACCTGCCGGCGGCTGTTAAAATAGTTCCATCATTGTTTGGTGGACTTAATCCAAGGGCTCAAATTTTATTAGCTAGCCATTCAAGAAATTCAGTTTTTATTATATCTGAAAGAAAAGTCTACTTGTCGTTCGTTTAATTGTTTGTTGAACTCTTTACCCAGTAAACCCGCCTGCCAAATCAAAACACCGGCTTTTATTTCTTTTTAGAGCAGAAACCAACTCGTACACAGTCAAAAACCACCTATCTTATTTCCTTATCTGACCCGTGCTTCATTTGTTTTCTCTAAAAAGTATATTAACCATTTCAAGAAACCTACTTTCTTTGCTTCTGCAACCAACCAATCATTTTTCCGTTGAATGAAATCAAAACCCATATTCCAAATCTAAAATCATTTCGTTCCCAGTTCTCCTCTTTGATTTCTGTTTATCTCATGACGGTTTCTCCTCAAGTTTTCCCGCCCAGAAAACGGCGGCCATCGGCCGGGGCTTTTATTGCTCCTAATTTCTCCGATCAGAAACTCGTCCAATCTCTTCTCATTCTCTCTCAGGAAATCTCCTCTCTTAAGCCTTTACAGTTCCTTCTAAAACGCAATTCTCTTTCGGTTATACGCAAAGCTAAGCTACTGGCTGTATTATTCGATGAGCTTCTTCGTAATCCAATTCCTTTTCTGTCACCAACTCTTCTGTGCTTCGAAGAAATGTACATAGTTTTACAAAGAATCAAAACTCTGATCGAGGACTGCTCAAATGGAAGCAAGATGTGGCTTCTTATACAAATCGAATCTGTCTCTAGCAGTTTTCATGAGCTGATTCTTGAATTGTCAACTCTTTTGGATATTTTCCCTGTCAAAGAGGTTGGTTTAAGCGAAGATATTCAAGAACTCGTGTTGTTAATTAGAAATCAATGTTCACAAGCTAAAGCCTTTTTGGATCCCAAAGATAATAATCTACGACACGGCGTCTTAACTTTGCTCGACCGAATTAAGAAACAGATCGTGCCTGATCATTCCAAGCTCGCAGAGATTTTTGATAAATTGGGTCTACGCAATTCTTCCGATTGTACAGAGGAAATCGAGAGTCTTGAGGAAGAAATTCAAAATCAGATTGATGACAAATCCAAATCTGAGGTGGTTGCTTTGATCGGACTCGTCCGTTACGCGAAATGCGTTCTCTATGGAGCGTCCACGCCCACATCCGATCACGGGGGTAGGAAGGTGTCGCCGGAGGTTAACATTCCAACGGATTTCCGATGTCCTATCAGTCTTGATTTAATGCGGGACCCAGTCGTTGTGGCGACAGGCCAGACATACGATCGCGAGTCAATTACTCTTTGGATTGAATCTGGACACAACACGTGTCCCAAGACAGGTCAGAAGCTGGCCCACACGAACCTGATTCCTAACCTCGCTTTGAAGAACCTAATTGGCATGTGGTGTCGCGAGCAGAAAATACCTTTTGAAACTACGGATGGTAACCAAAAAGCTGACGGCGTCATACGAAACAAGGCCGCGCTAGAGGCTGTGAAGATGACGGTGTCGTTTTTGGTCAACAAGTTGTCCCAATCACAATCATTGGAAGCCGCAAACGGTGTCGTTTACGAGCTTCGTGCGCTTGCCAAAACAAACTCTGATAGTCGAGCCTATATGGCTGAAGCTGGAACTATCCCTTTGTTAGTCCGCTATCTAGGCTCAGATGTAGGCTCGGAACTCCCGAACCTCCAAGTCAACGCCGTTACGACTTTACTCAACCTCTCCATTCTCGAAGCAAACAAAGCAACGATTATGGAAACAGACGGAACATTAAACGGAGTTATTGAGGTGTTACGGTCAGGTGCCACGTGGGAGGCAAAGGCAAATGCAGCGGCTACAATATTCAGCTTGTCAGGCGTGCACTCTTATAGGAAACGACTAGGGAGGAAAACACGTGTCCTAAAAGGGTTGATGGATTTAGCAAAATCCGGAAACACGATTTCTAAAAAAGACGCATTAATGGCGATTTTGAATTTGGCGGGAGATAGAGAAACAGTAGGGAGACTAGTGGAAGGAGGAGTGGTGGAGATGGTGACGGAAGTGGTGAATGTACTACCGGAGGAGGCAGTGACAATACTCGAAGTGGTGGTGAAGAGAGGAGGAATAGCAGCACTCGTGTCTGCGTATAAAGCGATAAAGAAACTTGGGGTTTTATTAAGGGAAGGATCGGATGCCGTGAGAGAGAGTGCATTGGCAACTCTCGTCACGATTTGTAGAAAAGGAGGGTCGGAAATGGTGGCGGAATTGGCATCTATATCTGGGATTGAGAGAATTATATGGGAGTTAATGGGAATGGGGACAATCAGATCGAGAAGAAAGGCGGCGAGTCTGTTGAGGATTCTTCGAAGATGGGCGGCTGGTTTGGATGGTGAACTTGCGGATAGGCAGAGTAATAGTACTGCTTCTACAGTCAGAACTACGACAAGATCAGCCACATTGGCAATTTAGTTAACATTTGTTTGCAAATGTTGATGAATTTGTAAAGAAATGATGTATTCTTTTAATTTTCTTCTTTGATGATGAGGCAATGAATGTGTAATGTATAACTCATTGCTGATCTTAAAACTTAAAAGGCATTCTTTGTTATATTCTTCGTTTTTTTCCTCCAAGAAAGAAAAGATAATTTCATTCTTTGTTATCTATTAGCTGGTGTAAGATTCTTTGCTATTTTTCGTTCAAGAATTAGCCTCAGAAATAAAGACATCTTTCTCAGCCATAAGACTAAAATCAGTGTGTTAATTAATGTTCACTATATATTCTATACAACGAAAATAAACTGAAGCACAGAATTATGTACTGATTAAATAATACCCTTTATATAGAAGAAACAGCATGATCATATATATATATATCAGGATGATGCCTGTTCTTCCAAATCTGATGCAGCAAATAAGGTGGAAAAGGTGTATTAATAATGGCAGATCATGAAACAATGAAGGGGGAAAAAAAAGACTCCTATAGTTAAAGATAAGGAGCCTTATACTAACAGGTAATCAAGAAAAAAAGTCTAAAACTAATATTGCAATGGCAAAATTAATTAGCAGATTGCTAACTTTATAAAATTTATTTATAAATCAACATGCACTTCCATGTTTGATATAAATGAAAATTTTTCATTTGGAATTTATTTTTTTAATTTCGTATGTTGTTGATTATTTTTTGTTAAATTCTTTCGAACTTGATAAAATTTATAGACAGATACAAAATTTAAAAGAGTTGACTAGCTATAATATAAATTACAAACTGTAGAAAAGAGTTAATATTTAGTTTCTTCCATTCTCATTAAGCCGCTGAGTAAGCAACATGATAATCACATGTGCACCGACACAAGATGGTGTTGAACGTTTTACAGATTTTCTTTAGTCAATCGTAGCATTTCACCGGAAATACAGTTAACTAAATCATTTATTAGTAATTAAAAAGTCAAAATTCCAGCGGCGGAGACGCGTAATATTGATCCCACCAAACCAAGAACCTTCAAATCAATTTCTGACTTCAATTCCTCCAAGTATAAATTGTTCAATAAATTAACCGATACCTATCTTCTTTATCTGCAAAAAATAATGGCCATTTCTTACAAAACTAATAGTGTAATCATAACAATTGTTTTTCTTTTCATTATCATGTCTGAATATTCTGATGCGAGAATCTTATTACATGGTTCTCTTTCGAACAAAATTCAAGCGGCAGGAGATGGAGAAGATGTTGCTCTTCTAAAAGTAACAGAGGAGAAAGTAGTTGAAAAGTACAGGCCATTGTTGCTTAATCTTCTTCCAAAGGGACCTGTGCCTCCTTCCGGCCCCAGCCAACGAACCAACAATTTTGTCCACTGATTTTATTTTCTTCTATTCTAGCTATAGCAATGGTCTTTGATTCTTTATTCTTCCTCTTTTAAATACTATATTCTCTTATTGTCTGGTCTGGATTATCTGGAAGTCCAGTTTTTGGCAAAAGCCATCGATTATTATAAAGATCCCATGAAACAAATAGCGAAAAGTTTTGATGCGACCGAAAAGTTATCTGTCGTTCATGAATGATAAGAAAACTTAAATGAATGGAAAAGTTTCCGTTCCAGGTAATCAGAAATTCACAATACAAGGAAAAAAAGATGTGAAAGAGAGAAATTTCTGTCCGCAAAAAAATTCCGGTTATGTGCTAGGCCCAAATGTATGAAACTTGGGGAATGCAAAATTAATCGGAGCTTTCGCCCAATAGCTCAACCAAGCAACTTATTCGCTAGACAACATGCTCGAAATGCGTAGGCAAGGGTGGGTAAAATTCTAATTTTTAAGTATTCTTCCTTAAAAAAAAAAAAATTTACGTATTCTACTAATTCATTCGTATTACTTTTTAAATAAATAAATACTATGAAATATTGTTATTAGATAGTGCAGGAGACAAACTAAAGAAAGAGTCCATTCTCTTGCTCAAGTTTCCTTTTATCATGCTAGTTTTAAAATATAAGAGGCTATCTTAGATTTTTTGTTATCTTTTTATAATTCTTAATGCAATGGTTTGATGTTTGCTTAAAAAAAATATATATAAACTTTATAACTTCTGATCAAATTTGCTTAATTATGTAAAATGTAATAAAATTAAAACATGTGTGTAAAATAAATATGTTTTGATAATAACCATAAAAACATAAAATTTCTTATAAATTGTTATAAAAATATGAAACATTATAAAATTTTACCAAAATTTTTTATACAAGTTAAAATAAAATATGTAAGGCAAGACCAGTCTATGAAAATAAAAATAAAAATCTTAAAATACTTATATCACTTTTTTAAATGCTTTATAGCCACGCTTAAAAATAAAAAATAACACGAGAGTCCGCTAAGTTTAACATATATTCTCAAACTTATTTAAAATTTTTATCATTAAATCTATTTCGAACTCATTTAAAAATTTCTTTTGAAATAATTGATACTTACATTTATTGCATCTCAAAAGCATTTCAAATATCTTTTCACTATTCATAAATATAAATTAAAACTAGACGATAACTTCAAAAAGTTAAAATAAATTTTAAATTCATAATAACAAAATCTATAAATGAATTAAAATTTTCTAAAAAAAATTAAATTCATAATAATATAACATTCACATTTGAATTGAAATTTTATTGTAATAACATTTAACTGAATTAAAAATTCATCATAGTATTCCTTTAAAAATAAATCATCATAGTATTATCAATATATATGAAATCTTGGACCCAATAAAGCGAATACTCTTAGATCTTAAATCTAAATCCTTACCCTTTATTTGGAAGCGAGAGAAAAGAAAATATTAAAAGAAGAAAAATAATATAGGAAAATAATGAGAAATTATCAATTTTCCTTCTAATTTTCACCTTTATATTTAGATATAACGAAGTAAAGAAAATAAATATTATTTTTCTTTGTTTGAATAGTGCAAAATTTTAGAGGAAATAAGTCCTTTTGCCTTTGAGAGAGAGCAAAAATTAATCAAATTTATAAATTGTTAAAACGAATGGAGGCCTGGATACCTTATATAAGTATAAAAAAAAATTTTAAAGAAATAAAATGTTATTGAAAATTAATAATAATATCCTCACTTAAATAATGAAATATTTAAGAAAGGGTTAGAAATTTGTTAATTAATTTTGGGTATTTGCAGAATTTAATAAAATAGGTGAAATTTTCACTACCCTCCATTATTTTGTATTTAAATTTAAGATTTTGTCTTTAAATCAAAGAGGTGAAATATTGATTCCATTAATATTTTCTTTCAATAATTATTTTATTTTCTTTAAAAAAAATCCGTCTAATCAAAGGGTTAATCATCTGAAACATACTCAATTAACAGTGAAGGTCATCTCAAATTAAATCACACGAAATTCCATATAATTAAACGTCATCTCAAACATACTCAATTAGACACGCCTACCTTTTTCTTTTGTCCCGCTCCAGCAAGAAGCTGAATGAAAGAAAACCAAATAACATGGACCAGGTGCAAAACAGAACAAAACTCCATTGTCATTTCACTTTTCTTTGATGGCAGACACTTTTAATTTCTTGGCTTTATATGTTATAGCGAATGTATGGCAGATTAATATTTTCAAATCGATTTTTTTTTTTACGGATGAGAAATTATTTTAGGGTTAGGAAGGTTCGCTTACTGCTAATTTAAGTTCTTTGTTCTTGACCTTGTCTCTATGCAGGGTGAGTACTGTGTTTTTTTTTTTTTTTTTTTTTTTTTTTTTGGTTATTGTCTTTCTTTCTGTAGTTTTCACCCAGTTTTTAGGTCATATTGTCTTAAACTCAGGGTCAGGTCAGGTGCTTTTTTATCGTTGTCCAAAAATACTGCTGTAGGACACATGGCTGGAACAGTAATTCAATTCTCTAAATTAACAAAAGAGCAGGAGTATGTTGGTTCCTATCTTTTCACTAATTAATTAATGATTTTAAAATAAAAATTGGGCTAGCGTCTGTAATATTATATCTTTATTAAAAAGGAAATAAAAGAAAAGAAAAAGATAGGATAAGATTGCTCCTTTTTCTGCTTTAATTTTTTTTTAATGATTTGTTTTTGGGAGAATTATTTTCCTTAAGAGACAATACTGAGCTTATGATATGTAGAGGGACAAGTGGCGTAGGGGGCCACTCTTTGCGTAGGGGCCAATATGCTCCTTTTTTTTTTTTTTTAACAAGAAGATATTTCTTTGGCATATAATAGAATCTAAGACTGTGCATGATTCTTGGAGTATTAGAATTGAACTCAAGAATTATATTAAATCAAAAAGAATTAGTACAGAAAGAATTAATTCATTATTTTAATTCCGGTTCTACTTGTTAGTAAAAATTAAATTAGAACCAAACCGAAGAATCGACGTATAAGTATATAAATGTTTTTTTTTTAATTTTTAAAATATATTATATAAAGTATAAATCATCATATTTTATTATTTTAAAACATTTTTATTACTATTTTCTAAGGAAGATGATATATAGCTGAAACTACGTTACCCATATCAGAAATTACATCTACTTTTATGTGTGTGTGTGTATATATATATATATATATATATACATCCAATTATCAAATAAAAAAACTAGTTAAATTTAATTATATGTGCAGAAACAAAATTGCAGTATTAGTATACAAATAATAACATAATATTTAGCTCTGTGATAATATCTACTTATAAAACTAGAATATTTTTGTATTTTGACTTACTATTAACTAAGTTTTTTTTTTTTAGAATATCTATTAACTAATTTTTTAATCAAAAGACATAGTTGTAATTTTAATTTTTATAGTATATATTATATTTTTATGATAAACAATAAGTTTATGACAATATTAGGAATTAAATTGATCCAAAATATTAAATTAAATTTTATTAATTATTTCAAACAAATTCAACAACTAAATTGGTCTAAAATAAAAAATCTGACATTATATATTTGAGTATTTATTTTCATTTCATTTTCAAATGCAAAATGAGAAATATTTTGAGAATCTTCCATGCACCCACCAAAAAACAGGAAAGCAACAAGCTTTGCTTTTGGGAAAGTCAAGTGTATAGATACGATAATAATGCTATCTAAGGATTAATGAATAATGGGCCCCTGAAAATTTTGTAACGTTGGATTTAGATGTGCAAGTCTTGCTTGAAGGTGTGTCCTTTACTTCTCTTCAGCTCTCTGTAGGGCACTTTTATTTCTATCTTCCACAAGTTATATAGAAATGCAGTGGCTGCAGATATGCAATAAAGCCAGAAAATCTATGAGATATGCACCAACCAACTTACACCCATTCAATAAACATATTCATTTTATCTACAGGTCGTGGCTCAGTTGGCAACGCAGACTGAATATGTAGAAAGAACTCTCGGGTTAAATACCCACTAACACATCTACAGAAATTGGTGAAAAGCCTCAACTGTGACTAATCCTCGAATCAAATTTAATCAAACTCTGGTAATAGGGTCTGGATACCAGTGATTTAAAAAATTAAAAAAAAAAACTCATTTTGATTCAGCAGTCATACTTGTTGAGTATGGTATTTATGTTCTTAAATTTTATTTAACCTGAAATGATTGTTTTACTCGAGTGTTTGGACAATCTTGCATCCTTTCTCCTTGGCAAACAGTAAGAATTTGTTGATTTGGAAGGGTGGTTAATGACTATTAGATAGTGTTGGGTTTTCAAACACCAATTATGCATAATCAAGGGGCATGGGCCGGGCTTAAGTACCTATTCCCTAAGCTTTTGTTTATGTAAAAATTTCAGGGCAGACTTATAGTGTGTTTTTTTTTTTTTTTTAATTTTCTTATTTTATTTAAAAATTGTTAAAATTAAATTGTTATTTTTATGCAAAAAATAGAATATATACAATATAATATAAAAACTAAATTGTGTATTTATTTGTTGAGGTAACATAATATATTGTTTTTTTTTTTTTTTGAGCATTAGGAGAGAGGATTCAAACCCAGAACTACTTTCAGTATGCACTTATCATAAGGTTATGCCTTGGTGTGCAATATACTGTGATATATACTAGAAATTAAAATTATACACAGTACTTCTTTTGTCCCAAAATATAAGTCATTTAAGGTTTTTGCACAAGAATTAATGAATCAATTAATTCTCCTATATTATAACAAAACTAAAAGGAATTTGACTAGATTATCCTTTATAGTCGATTGTGAAAGTATATGCATCTAATATAAATAAGGGTAATATTGAAAAAAATATTATTTATTATTTCTTAAAACACTCAAAACGACTTATATTTTGAGACAAAATAATCACCTAAAAATGACTTATATTTTGAAACAAAAAAAATATGACGCAAACTTAATACATTTAAACTTGTGGCTTTTATTAAATACGAGAATAGATGAATTGAGTCACTCATGAATTACTAAAAATTTATTCGAAAACAATTGTTTGAGTTTATTCAATATATTTAATAGAAATATACATTAAAAAAAAGTATAATGGTAAGTGTATATATAATCAAACAATAAATCTAGTTTAATTCCTTTCCTCGATATCCTCTCAGAAATAGGCATAATAAAATTAAACTCATTATGGAAATGAAGGAAGAATTGATTATATAAAGAGAATATGCATGTATGCCACATAAGCATAAAAGAGAAAACTGATTAGCCGTAGTACGAGAGCGGATACATATGAGCCCATCAAAAACAGAAAATAAATTGAAGAATCTGTTAACAAATATACAAAAAACAATCATACTATCAGAACAAGTTTCTGTTTCGTTAGGTGATTAAAGCGTCAGAAACCAGTAAGCCAATTTACCACGCGGTCCCGCTCTTTTTTTTTTTTTTTTTTAAATCTTTCCCCCACTGTAGACCCCACCCCACCCTTCCAACCTCCCTTTTATTTATTTATCTTCAGCCACATACTCACTCTCGCCCCAACCAGACAGACGGACAAAATTTTTGTTTCAATACACTGACACACATAATACACAGAGAAAGAAAGATGGGTAACTACAGATTTAGATTATCTGATATGATGCCCAATGCTTGGTTTTACAAGCTTAAAGAAATGGGCAAAACCAGAAACCCTAATTCTAATTCTTTAAAGAAAAAGCATTTAGTTTCTCCTTCTCCTTCTTCTTCCTCAACTTCACAGCCAACCAAACCAAAACAAACTCACCACCACTGCTCTTCTTATCCAAGAAAGTCTTATTACTTCACTAGAGAACTTATCCAGAATAACCCAGAATCCGAAACCCATACCTGTTTCCATGACCCTCCACCGCCGAGAAAATCCTCTAAACAGAGACAGCTTAAAAGAAAATCTTCTCCAAAAAAGCTTGTCACCTCCTCTGTCTCCGCCGGTTGTAGCTGCCGCGCCACCATTTGGACTAAATCATCAGATTCTCCGCCGGATTACTCTGCTTCTAGTTCTGATAGCTTGCCGGAGTCCGATGACTCATTTCCACCGCAATTGAGGTCCGATCAAGTTCTTGCAACCGAGTCTTTTGATAAAATGGTGGCTTCTTGGTCAAGCTCTAATGATATTATTATAGATGTGGATAAAAAATCTTTTTCTAGAAATTTCGATGATAATAATAATCTTCTTGATTTATCTGATCTTGATCTCCCTCCAATTATAACCAAGCCAGCTGCTAAATTCGACGACAAAGTTGAAGAAATCAAGAAAAACGACACTAGAGAGACAACAAAGTACAGGAAAAGCTCAGCTAGATATCAAGAAACAAATTCCAATGATTCTTTATCAGTACAAGTGGTTAAAGAAGAAAGCGTAACCATGAAAGAACATAAAACGACTTCTTCTTTTAGACGACATTCTTTAAATTCTCCTGGTTTAAAGCTTCGTGTTAATTCGCCAAGAATTGCTAACAAGAGAATTCAGGCGCATCGAAAGAGTGTATCGTCGAGTTTAACAGCTTCTAGAAGAAGTCTTTCTGATAGTTTGGCGATTGTTAAATCTTCATTTGATCCTCAAAGAGATTTTAGAGAATCAATGGTGGAGATGATTGTGGAAAACAATATCAGAGCTTCTAAAGATCTAGAAGACCTTCTTGCTTGTTATCTTTCTTTAAATTCCAATGAGTACCATGATCTCATTATCAAGGTTTTCAAGCAAATCTGGTTCGATTTGACTGAAAATAAGTCCAAGTAATTTAATATCATTTCTTCTTAATTTTCTTTTTTTTTTTTTTTTTGTCAAATAATTAAAATCTTTTTTCTTTTTGTTATATAATCCAATAGTAGTGTAAAGAATTATGGCCTGTTGATTATATATTTTTATCATGGGCTTCTTTAGATTATAATTATCTGAATGTTTGGACTTTTATGTTTATGTTGTGAATGAATCCAATTTCAATTTCACTTGAATAGTGAAAACAGAGCATTCAATAAGCATAGTTAATTTTAGCAATTTTTAGATTTTGGGTCTAATGGAATTTTTTTTTTTTTTCTTGGAAGTGTAGTAATTTTGTTTCAAGAACGGAGGGAGATTGAAGATTTTTTTTTTATATAGTTTTTACACTGTAGAAAGACTAGGCTAGGACTGCTCAAAAAGCCTGTAACGGTTTTTTTTTTTTTTTTTTTTAATAACTTGGCTCGGATTAATTACTAAATCGAAATTTCTCAATAAATTGTATATTTTTATTATTACTGATAACCAACAAACTTTATTATTTTGACTATATGATATTATTAGTTACAAGAAGTGAATTTTAACACCATAAACCATTAAGTCCTTGGCATGTAGTTTTTTCAAAATGCATTTTTTAAGAAATAAGAAATTGGGGTTTTGTCAATGTAAAGTTTTGCATTGGAAAAGGGTTTTTTTTTTTATTTTGTAAAGAAAAAAAATGAAAAATAAGATCCCAATTGAATGTGTAGAAGCTTGAATGAACAAAACCAATTGGAATGATGTAAGGCCATGAAAATTGATATAGAGGGGGCCAAGGAACAGCAACTGACTCAAAGTCTCAAACTACAGTTTTTACTCCAAAAGAAGACACCCTTTAAGGACAAGATTCAGTTTTTGATGTTTCTTCTTCAATATCTAGAACTCTTTCTCTAGGTAGCAAATTCAGATTCCAGTACACTCCATTTTCAAGAGAAGAAAGAAGGTAGCTTTTAATTCAAAAAAACCTTTTAAAAAAAAAAGGTAATGAGCAACGGCTTAATAATGAAAAAATAAAAGGAAAAAATTTAAATTTTAACAAAGTTTGAAACAAAGTTGAAAGATTTTCCCTTTTTTTTTTTTCTGATTTTGAATTTTCTTCACTCAAAAAGTAAAAGTATGCATAGGAGAAGTAAAAAGCTGAATTTCACTTTCAAAGCCTTAATAGACAGTACAAGAAGACCAAGCAAAGCAAGAAGTAGGACTCTGGAAGGGAGACCCATGCGCACCATCTTACTAAAGGGTTCAGATTTTGTATGGAAAGAGAATCAAGGGTCAGAAATGATTGTGTTATCAAAAAATTGTATAATTTGCATTAAAAAAAAGAAAAATATTTGATTAGAAAAGCATGGATGCTTTGGTGTTGTCTCTTTCTTGGACAAGGAGTTTCATGCTTATTGACATACCAAACAAAATTGGATTCTCACTTTAATTTAGCATTTAAAGCTCCCTAAGTTTGCGGTTTTCACACCCACAGTATTTACTTTTTAAAACCTCTAAGCCATTGACTCTCATATGTTTTGCAATTATAAAACCAATTAATGGATGCCTATTTCTATGTAATCTAATAAGTAGACCTTAGATATTAGAGCAAGTTGAAATAAATAGCGAAAGTTCTCATATTTGAATTCTATTGATAATGAAAGTTTTTACAATTTTATTTTTATTTTTATTTTTTATTTTTTGTTTCAAGATCTGAAATTAAGTGGAATAATTACAAGTTCAGCTTATGACATATATCCCTATTAACCAAAGAATGGGACAATATCATTACAGCTGTGAGTGATGATCTCAATGTTCATCCATAGCTGTAAGAAATAATAGTTACATCTTTTCTATTCAGTCCATACCAATAATGGTCACATTATTATAATTAGGTTAGGCCTAACCTAAAATTAATTGCTTCAATTTCAATAATACATCTATGTTACTTAGAGAGGTCAACAAATATTAACTTAGGGTCTTTGAGCATGGCTTTTTGAGGTCCAAAAATTAAGTTAGGGTCAACAAAAAGCGGTAGTAATTTGAGGAAGCATATATTTGTTTGGGTTGATACTGTTTGTAGGAAGATGAACAAGTGATTATTTATTTAATAGCCGTTGAGTAGAAACCCAGCTGGAAGGGAATGGTTTTAAATATAGCAATTTGGCATCTTAACCCCATTTTCAAATTCTGTAACCACCAACATAATAACATATTCTATTTTGACTTGAAAGACCCGAATAAGGACAAAAAAAACAAACTTTCATACTCAATATCTATTTGCTTTTTGCTTAGATTAAAGCATGTTTGATTAAGAAAAGATAAGATAACTTGGAATGTAGAAAAGTACAATCTTGGTTTAATAAACCGATGGTTCCAGGTAGGAGATATAATAGGGATAGAAGCTGTGTTATGGGTATTTTAAAGTACCATTTTCGATCCATCTGTTTAAAAATGATATTAGTAATTATAAATGGATTTGTGATGTATTGAAATTATTATTCATAATAAATACAGGTACGATACAAATATAATCTTTAAATACTCACTTTATTAAACGGGTTTAATAATGGGTACTCACTAAATTGCAGAGAAAAATGATGAAGAAATTAAAAATAAAAAAAGATAATTAAGTTTTATATGAAAAATATTATCCAATATTTTTCTTTTCTTTTTTAAAAAATATTCTAATAATATAAACCTCGCCAAATCTCACGCTCGACAGGCGCAAAGAAAAAATGAAAATCTTTCTTAATGTGCATATTTTTTTAGCTTTTAAATATTAAAAGCAGTGTTTTATAAAAGGTTAATCTCTATAATGTTTAAGTTTTAGCGTTTTATGAAAAGTTACTCAAACAACTGTTGGCTAATAAAACAACTAAATGCTACTAAAATATTTAACGGCTACCAAAAATGCAGCTACTAGTTACTAAAATAACCAAACATTATTAAAACACTTAATTGCTATCAAAAGAGCTAATTTTACGGAACAGACCCATTGTGTCGAAAATTTGAGGAGAGTCTAAAATCTGATCCTCTGATTTCAATCCGGTTCAAAATTGATATTTCGAAGCAATTTCAATCTGAAAACCAAATGGGTTATTACACCTAAAATACTGGACCCACAAAAGTGGGGTAGAATGTGTTTTTATTTCTAACCTAACTCATCCAAATCTTATTGATAATAATTAAGAGGCCATGAGGCCTTGTCTTCCTCGAGTTGTTACTCTGTAGGTATTTTATCATTAATTTTATGCCCCTTTTTGGCTTACACTGAATATTTTAAGCTTCTTTTACTACAATTTTATTGAAGTTCAACTTAACCGTTAAAAACAAAAAACCCAGAAAGCTTGTAAGGACTTGGAAGGCATCTCTGGGTAGTGTTGTTGGGTAATTTAAGGAGTGTGTCGGCGAGAAGCGGAGGGAGCGGAGAGGAAAGTCAAAGAAGAACTGAAAAAAAGTGGCGGGAAGGTAGACCAAACGACCAACATATATCCGGAGATTCTGGACGTTGTCAATTGCTATATTACTACAAATACATTTCAC